>PVIY010026388.1:0-35488 GCA_004026745.1 Myrmecophaga tridactyla
GCAGCTGTGCAGGCTGGAGCTGAGGATGGACAATTCCCTCCTATCACACCCATGCACCACAGTGCCTGATGAGGATCCTGGTCACCCGACCCACTAGCTCTCCCTGACCAATTCTGCTGATGCTCTCCTATCCAAAACTGCCTAAAAGTCAGGTATGGAGTCGTTAAGGATTCCACAGGAGACAGCGAGTTAAAGCACAGGAACAGATTTATTAGAGAGAGAGGGGATAAAACAGAAGGGAACCACTGACACAGAGGTCTATGGAAAGTGGCTCAGGGCACCCCCCCTTGGGGAGTCATGCTTTAAAAGGGGCTTATTGGCTTAGGCTAAGATACATTGTTGAGGTGCTGACGTGCTACCCAGAGTGAGGCACTGGCAGGGGAGGGCGTTATCAGTAGAAACAGATTATGACTGTATTTCTAGTTGTCTGGGATATCTTCATTTGTCTGGAGAATACAACACCAGCCAGTACGGCAACTGGTTCATATCTGGATCCTTGGACCTACCAAGGATGTTGGGGGCGGGGTGGTGGCAGCTGAAGGCGGCTCTGCATCAAGAATTTCTTTTGCTAGACCTAACACTAAAAACTCTCCTTTTCACTCTCAACCTGGGACCTGCAGTCATGGTCATTTTCTCCTTGTCTCTTATTTCACTGAGCAGGAGTGAACTCATTCCACTCAGCTCTGCCATGTTCCCTGAAGTCTCTGCTCTTAAGAGCTTTTTACTTATATTAAATAAATTGCTAGAAATAAGTCCTTAAATTTTTCTTCTCAAATTACTTAACCCTTGCTTAATGAAACCAGTGACCTATTTTTTATTATTAATTTTTAAAGTTAAAAATATATAGAACAAATGCAAACATTCTTAACTCTTGATCATTCCATTCTACATATATGATCAGTAATTCCCAATATCATCACATAGTTGCATACTCATCATCATGATCATTTCTTAGAACATTTGCTTCAATTCAGAAAAAGAAATAAAAAGACAACAGAAAAAAATCATCCATACCATACCCCTTACCCCTTCCTTTCATTGATCACTAGCATTTCAATCTAAATTTATTTTAACATTTGTTCCCCCTATTATTTATTTTTATTCCATATGCTTTATGCATCTGTTGATAAGGTAGATAAAAGGAGCATCAGACACAAGGTTTCCACAATCACACAGTTACATTGTGAAAGCTATATCATACAATCATCTTCAAGAAACATGGCTACTGGAACACAGCTCTACCTTTTCAGACAGTTCCCTCCAGCCTCTCTATTACATCTTGACTAACAAGGTGATATCTATTTAATGCATAAGAGTAACCTCCAGGATAACCTCTTGACTCTGTTTGGAATCTCTCAGCCATTGACACTTTTTTTTGTCTCATTTTGTTCTTCCCCCTTTTAGTCGAAAAGGTTTTCTTAATCCCTTGAAGCTGAGTCTCAGCTCATTCTAGGGGTTTTCTCAATCCCTTGATGCTGAGTCTCAGCTCATTTTGGGATTTCAGTCCCACATTGCCAGGAAGGTCCACACCCCTGGGAGTCATGTCCCACATAGACAGGGTGAGGGCAGTGCGTTTGCTTGTCGTGTTGGCTGAGAGAGGCCACACCTGAGCAACAAAAGAGGTTCTTTTGGGGGTGACTCTTAGGCCTAATTTTAAGTAGGCTTGACCTATCCTTTGTGGGGTTGTTTCATATAAACAAACACCAAGATTGGAGGCTCAGCCTACTGCTTTGGTTGTCTGCAGTGCTTGTGAGAATATCAAGAATTCAACTTGGAGAAGTTGAATATTCCCCCTTTCTCACCATTTGCAAACAGACTTTGCAAATACTGTTTTATTCACTGTTCAAATCATTCTGGGATTTATCAGGGCATCACTCTGGACAAACCAACAAAATCTCATGCCCTACTCAAGTTTCCATGTACTTATGGTGTTCAATTAAGCTGTCTACGTAAGTTATATTAGGAAATGCACTAGTCAAAATATAAATTTTGTGCCAAATAAAGATTTTTTGCTTTAGTCTCACAACGTAAGGTAAAATTTTAAAATATTAATTGCCACCTATTTTCAACACCCTGCAGTAATGACATTCCTTTGTTCTTCCTCATGCAAAAACATTTTTAAAATTAGTACATTTAGTCACTATCATTATACACTCTAGGCATTCCTAGATTATACCACCTCAGTCTCTATCATCTATCTTTCTTTCTGATTTCATTTGTGCCCCCAGCCCTCCTCCCACTATCATCTTCACATTCAGCTTCATTCAGCATTTTAACATAATTGTATTACAGTTAGATAGTATTGTGAAAAACCAGTGACCTATTGCAAGACAATTAAAGGAAAATTCTTTCACTCCTCAATTTCCCAAGGCAATCAATTAAAAAAATCTGGTGAGTGTCCTTTCTTTTTCTCCTTGTTTAATAACATATACAGATATATTGCGTGGCTTTTATTTTGTTTTGTCTTTAATGAGACTATATGTACATTTTTCTGCAGTTTGTCTTTCTGGCTGAAGACATTATAGACATCCTTCCAAGTCAACATTTACTGATCTAAGTAATACTTGGAAAGGAATATATAGTTTTTTAATTTAAACTTTCCACAATTGTTTAAAAAATTGAAACTTTCTACTATTGTTTTCCAACGTTAATAATAAAAGTAGAGCAACTAGTAAAGTGAACTCCCACGTGCTCATCACTCAGCTCCACACATGGCTTATTTTGCTTTGTCTGTTTCTTTTCATTGGATAATTTTAAATAAAATTCCAGGCATTTCATCCATAGATATTTCACTATGATTATCTAACAGAAAAGAATGTAAAATAAAACATAATCTTAATACTACTGTCACACTTAAGAAGATGAACGATTCTTTAATTTACTTTTACATTGAATGTTCAAATTTCTCCAATTATTTCATAAAAATTCTTTTGGAGTTGACTTCTTGAAATCAAATTCCAAGTAAGATTTATATGTTGGATTTACTGGATAAAACTCTTAAATCTCTCTTACTTTATCAGCCTCCCCATCTTTTTCTTACTACTTATTTGTTGAAGAAACTATGACACTGTTATATAGTTTCCTATATTCCGAATTTGAGTACAACCCTATTGCGCCAATCATCATCTTCTTTTATCCCCTATATTTTCCTAAATAACTAACTTCAGAGCAATGGTTTCAACATCTGGGGACTTTTTTTTGTTACAATTTGGTCAGGGGGGTGGGTACTGTGAATACTGGCATCTATTGGGTAGAGACCAGGGATACTGCTGAATTTTCGACAGTGTACAAGATAACCCCCACAGCAAATAATTACTCAATCCAAAGTGTTAATAATAAAATAATAATATTGCCAAAGCTGAGAAGCCCTGATTTAAAGGCTTGGTCAAATTCAAGTTCAGTTGTTGTGGCAAGATCTGCTTGTCTTTCTTTTTGTGGTAAGATTAGTGAGTAGGTTTAAGTATCAGCCTGATTCATCCAATAAAGAGTTACAACCTTCTTTATACTGTTTTATGCATCCATTGATTATTATTGCTTACATTCATTGTACTTCTGGGGTTACAAAGCCAGTGCTTTCTTATTTTGTCATTCATTCTGCAATTATTACTGGAATTATTTTATAAAAATGAACTTGCCCATATCAACTACTTGATTATTCAGAGGTAGTCTGTAATGAAAAGACAGAATAAATATTGATTCTTTCTCCTTATTAAGAGTTATCAGAATAATGAGTTTGTTTCTTTGTTTCAAAGGTGACTTTGACTATTTTCCAAACATGATCACAACAACATTAATTATCCCACTTACTCTTTAGAATCTTGCCATTCCCACTTCAGAGGTGGAATCTTATTCCTCTCACCTTGACTCTGGGTGGGCCTATTACCTGTTACTTGTAACTAATAGACTATGATGCTTTGTTATTTACAAGACTAGTTACTTACAAGACTTACAAGAGAAGGAGTGATTTTCCCAAATCTACCTCCCTGTAGTGATTTTTCAACTGGCTTTTTTTTTTTTGCCTTTGTATTTTTTTCTTTTTTAAATGTTTTTTTATTGTTAAATATAACATATATACAAAGAAAAGAAAGAAAAGGCAATGATTTTCAAAGTACACTTCAACAAGTAGTTACAGAACAGATTTCAGAGTTTGTTATAGATTACCATTCCATTATTTCAGATTTTTCCTTCTAGCTGCTCCAAAACACTGGAGGCTAGAAGAATTTTTTTCTTTTTTGTAAAAAATAACACACATACAGAAAAGCAATATTTAAAGCACATTGCAACAAGTAGTTGTAGAACAAATAAATGTGTGGGTTACAATTCCACAATTTTAGATTTTTATTTCTAGCTGCTCTAAAATACTGGAGACTAAAAGAAATATCAATATTATGATTCAGCAATCACACTCATTTGTTAAGCCCTACTTTTTCTGTATAACTCAACCATCACCTTTGATCTTTGTCCTGCTGTTTAAAGGTATTTGGGCTATGCCCATTCTGACTTTCTCATGTAGGAAGGGGCTTTCGATAATATGGTGTGCCTGTTTGAATCTGTAGTGGATCCCAGAAAAGCCATGTCCTTTAATCCTCATTCAATATTGCTGGACTGGGAGCTTTTAAATTATTTCCATGGATGTGACACACCCATTTGTGGGTGGTAATTTTGATTAGACACTTCCATGGAGTTGTGACTCCACCCATTCCAGGTGGGTCTTGATTAGTTTACTGGAATCCTTTAAAAGAGGAAACATTTTGGAGAGAGTTCCTTTTTAGAGTTTTGAGAGAGCCATGAGAACGACTCAAACATATGCAGCCAGAGACCTCTGGAGATGAAGAAGGAATACATCCCTGGCAGACCTTCATGAAACAAGAAGCCTGGGAAGAAAGCTAGCAGACATCGCCATGTTCCTTCCCAGTTGAGAGAGAAACCCTGAATTTCATTGGCTTTTCTTGAATGAAGGTAACCTCTTGTTGGTGCTTAATTTGGACATTTTTATAGACTTGTATTAATTGGGATATTTTCATGGCCTTAGAACTGTACACTTGCAACTTATTAAATTCCCCCTTTAAAATAAGCCATTCCAGTTCTGGTATATCACATTCCAGCAGCTAGAAAACTAGAATATATGGGATAGGGGGATGGAAGTAGTTGATGTTCTGGAGAGGCTGGTCCTTCTGTATTTCAGGACTTATCTGGTCCAGGGATCCATCTGGAGGTTGTAGGTTTCTGGAAAATACCTAGTACATGGGACCTTTGTAGAATTGGGTTCTTTTACTGCAAGAACCTGCAGAATTTTATATAATGTTCTAGGTGTTCTTTAGAATTGGCTGGAGTGGTTTTGGATGGGGATTGGCAAGTTATGGTAGGTAGAAATGTCTAACTGAAGCTTGCATAAGAGTGACCTCCAGAGTAGCCTCTCTAACCTGTTTGAACTCTCTCAGCCACTGATACCTTATTTGTTAAACTTCTTTTCCCCCTTTTGGTCAGGATGGCTTTGTTGATCCCACAGTGCTAGGGTGAGATTCATCCCTGGGAGTCATCTCCCACATCATCAGGGAGACTTTCACCTCTGGATGTCATGTCCAATGTATGGGGGAGGGCAATGATTTCACTTGCAGAGTTTGGATTAGAGAGAGTGAGGCCACATCTGAGCAACAAAAGAGGTCCTCTGGAAGTAACTCTTAGGCATACTTATAGGTAAGCTAAGCTTCTCTGCTATATACTAAGCTTCACAAGAGCAAGCCTCAAGATCAAGGGTTTGGCCTATTGATTTGGGTGTCCCTAATGTTTGACAAGACTAGGTTTTAAAAGGCAATGCAGCCCAATCAAGATGGAGTGAGAAGCTCAAAATCTCTGTAATCCCAAAGAAGCTTTAAGCAACAAACAAGAATTGGCAGAAACATCTTTCCCTGAGCTCCTGAAAACATTTGAAGGGTTGCAGTAGCAGAGTGAGCGCCAATAAAGAAAAAGGCAACCTAAAAATGATAGGATCTCATGATGTCTTTGCTGGCTCCTCCTCTATCCCCTCACTCAATGTCAGTCCATGGTCATGGTTTTGGAGGGAGCAGAATAACCCTTGGGCACATACTAGGGTTCATGTGTATCTGTGCCAATCTGCCCAATGGAAGCCTGAAGGACTGAATCTGGACACTTACCACAGGCTTGCCATTCTAGAACTTGCCCTACACAAAGTGACTCAGCACTCTCCTTTAGAAGACCAGTCAAATTGCAGTGGCTTGGAGTAAAGAACTGGTGCCTGTGACCATACAGGGTAGTACCTTGGACTATGAGGAAAAACTGTTTCCTAGGGGAATGGGAACACTTTTAGCCATTTAAATGGGGGGAATTATTATGGCTATGTGTACATGCCCAGGCTAAAATGCTTTCTCAGAAAGGGCTGGGGAGGATCCTACACTGTTACTTTGGGCTATTTTCTAAAATTATTATTAACGTGATGTTCTAGTTTGCTAGCTGCTAGAATATGATACACCAGAAATGAAACACCTTTAAAAGTGGGAATTTATTAAGTTGCAAGTTTATAGTTTTAAGGGCAAGAAAATGTTCCAATTAAAGCAAATCTATAAAAATGTCAAAATTAAGGCACCAACAAGTGGTTACCTTCACTCAAGAAAGGCCAATGTTCAGGGTTTCTCTCTCAACTGGAAAGGCACATGGCAAACATGGTGACCTCTGCTAGCTTTCTCTCCATGCTTTTTGTTTCATGAAGCTCCCCCAGAGGCATTTTCCTTCATCATCTCCAAAGGTCACTGGCTGGTAAAGACTCTGCTTTGTGGCTATGTCATTCTCATGACCCTGTCATGGCTCTGCTCTCTCAGAATCTCTCATTCTGAAGCTTTCTCTAAATGCTTCCTCTTTTAAAAGATTCCAGTAAACTAACCAAGACCTACCTGGAGTGGGTGAAGTCACATCTCCCTCTAAGCAAAGTTAATACCCACAATTGGACATGCCACATCTCTGTGGAGATAATCTAATCAGGTTTCCAAACTACAGCACTGAATAGGGATTAAAAGAGATGGCTGCCTCCACAAGTGGATCAGGATTAAAACATGGCTTTTCTAGGACACAGAATCCTTTCAAACTGCAACAATGATCTACTGAGATTTATCTCTAGAATGCAAGTATGGCTCAATATAAGAAAATCAATGTAATACACCACATTAAGAGAATAAAGGAAAAATAAAACCATGATCCTTTCAATTGATACAGAAAAGGCATTTGACAAAATCCAGCATCTTTTCCTGATAAAAACACTCAGAAAACTCAGTAGAAAGAAAGTTCCTTATCAAGATAAAGAGCATGTTCTAGTTTGCAAGCTGTCAGAATGCAATAAACCAGAAACAGAATGGCTTTTAAAAAGGGGAATTTATTAAGTTGTATGTTTACAGTTCTAAGGTCATGAAAATGTCCAAATTAAGGTACCACAAGAGGTTATCTTCACTCAAGAAAGGCCAATGAAGTTTCCGGTTTCTCTCAGTGGGGAGGGAGCATGGCAATGTCTACTAGCTTTCTCTCTGGGCTTCTTGTTTCATGAAGCTCCCCCAGGGGCATTTTACTTCTTCCTCTCCAAAGTTTTCTGGCTGCATGGGCTTTCAGTTCTGCTGGTTCTCATGATTCTTTCCAAAATGGTTCCTTCTTAAAGGGCTCCAGTAAGCAACCCCACCTTGAATGGGTGGAGATACATCTCCCTGGAAACTATCTAATCAAAAGTTACCACCCACAATTGGATGGGTCACATCTCCATGGAAACAATGAAAAAGCTCCCATCCAGCAATATTGAAAAAGGATTAAAGAACTTGGCTGTTCTGGGGTACACAACAGATTCAAACTGGCACAGGGCATATATGAGATATCCACAGCTAATATACTCAATGTGAAAGACTGAAAGCCTCCTCACTAATATCAGGGACAAGACAAAGATGCTTACTTTTACCACTTCTCTTCAACAATTTACTTTTCAAAAGTCTAGCTAGAGCAATTAAGCAAGAAAAAGAAATAAAAGTCATCAAATTTGGAAAGGAAGATGTAAAGCTATATTTTGTGGATGACATGATCCTATATATGGAAAATCACAAATATTACACAAGAAAACTATTAGAGCTGATAAACAAAATCAGCAGAATTGGTAGGTACAAGATTAATGCACAAAATCTTTTGTGTTTCTATATACCAGCAATGAACAATCCAAAGAGGAAATCAAGAAAACTATTCCACTTACAATAGCAACTCAAAGAATAAATATCTAGAAAAAATGTTAACCAAAGTTGTAAAAGTCTTGTATACTGCAACCAACAAAACACTGCAGAGAGAAATTAAAGGAGACCTAAATAAATGGAAGGACATGTGTGTTCATGGATTGGAAGACTTAATATTGTTAAGATGTTAATACAACCCAAAACAATTCAGTGCAATCCCAATAAAAATTATAGCAGTGTTCTTGAAGAAATGGAAACACCAATCAGTAAATTCATTTGTGATGGCAACAGGCCCCAAACAGCAAAACCTTCTTGACAAAGAATAAATTTGTATGACTCACACTCTCTGGTTTGTAACTTATTACAAAGTTGCAGTAATCAAAATAGTGTGATACTGGCATAAAGATAGACAAATAGATGAATGGAATAGAATTGAGATTTCAGAAACAATCCCCACCATCTATGGTCAACTGATTTTTAGAGCAGATGCCAAGTCCACTCAATGGGGAAAACATGGTTGCTTTAACAAATTTTGTTGAGAAAACTGGATATCCCCATGCAAAAGGATGAAATTGGGTCCCAACCTTGAAGAAATTAGTACAAAAATAGCTGCTGAGACTGTCGTAGGACCCACATTAGAGACTGTAATTTCTATTGTGATATAAAATCTTCCTAGTTTTTTTTAATTTCAGATAGGAACACTGTACATTTATTTTTTAAGTGCAATTTTATTGATATATATTATATATTCACAAACCATATAATCATCTGGAGAATACAGTCAATGATTCACAGTATCATCATATAGCTATGCCTTCATCATAATAAATTTTTTGAACATTTTCTTTATTCCAAAAAAAATTAAATTAAAAAGAACACCCAAAACATTCCATACCCCCATGCCCCTATTACTTATTTATTTTTATCTGAATTTTCTTACTTATCTGACCATACACTTAAATAAAGGGTGGGTCAGTCATGAGGTTTTCACAATTCCTGGGTCACACTTCAAAGCTGAATAGTTATACAGTCATCTACAAGAATGAATTGTTGAATTGCAGTTCAACAGTTTCAGGTGTTTCCCTTTAGCTACTCCAATACACCAAAAACTGAAAAGGGATATCTATACACTGCATAAGAATAACTTCTAGAATGACCTCTCAACTCTATTTGAAATCTCTTAGCCATTGAAAGTTTATTTTGCTTCATTTTTCTTTCTCCTTTTAGTCAAGAAGGCTTTCTTAATCCCACTATGCCAGGGCAGGCTCATTCCTGGGAGCCAAGTCGCACATTGCCAGGGAGATTTACACCCTTGAGAATCTTGTTCCACATAGTGGCGAGGTCAGTAAGTTCATCTACAGAGTTGGCTTATAGAGAGAGGCCACATTTGAGCAACAAAAGAGGTTTTCTGGGGGGTGATTCTTAGGCATAATCATAAGTAGGCTTAGCTTCTCCTTTGCAGGAATAGATTTAAATAGGGAAAGTCCCAAGATCTCTTTTTAGTATTTTAAAAGCACTGCCACAGAGCAATGATTCAATTCAAAGATATTTCAATGAGATGTTAGTTAACATTGAAGAGCAGCTAACAAATTAAAAACAAGTACATTTTCTATTGAGATTGATGAAACCAGTTACTGGAAATAAGGTTAGTCTAATGGCATAAATCATAGCCCAGGTGTTTTCAATTCTTAGTAATTAAACCATCAATAAAATAGTCACATAGCAAATATGATCACCTTTTCAGAAAAATTTATTGTTGATAATGCAGAGCAATATGTGAGGCCTGAGAGATCAGCAACCACAAAAACATGTTATATGGCTTGGACTGTTTTCAAACTTAAGGGGAATTAATTATGATAGTAGACTACAACATTATAACAGCTGTGACTATAAAATAGAAACATTTTTGTAAACAATTTAATGAGAAAACTTCATGGTATGCAAGTTAAAAAATTATTCATTGACAGGTCACTGAGTATGACCTTAAGAATTATACAGATCATTTGTGTTCTTTGAATGTTGAAATGAAAACCACAGTCAATTCTCATTATTCATGATAGTTATGTTCTATAAAGCCCTAGCAAACAGTGAATTAGTAAATGCTGAACTCTTGCCCCTAGAAGAAATACAGGGTTAGGTTCCTGGAACCTCTGGTCACATTTCATCAGCCAATCAATACGAAATTTTGTTTTGAAGTGTGTTCTTCTTTTGTTTCCTTTTTTTCCTCCTTAAATTTGCATATGATGATTACCTAGGAGGTTTTTAGTTTTACCAGCCTTTTAAAGACTGCCCCTATTTAATCCCATTTAGAAACAGTGTCATTGCCTTCAGACTGGTTATAACAACATTTAAACAAAGACTCTGAACACAAATCTGGGCAATTTTAATCTTAAATTGCCCTGGGGACAGGCAATTGGAACTCAATAAATAACGTGCTGATTCATTAAAATTGAACTCAGGGCCAACAGCACAATGACTTATGCCTGAAGGAAGCCTATCTAACACTTGTATTTTCACCATACGGTACATCTTTGTGCTTAGGAACAGTAGACGGTACTTCAGCACTATGTTTGGGGACCATTTAAACAGCAAAACCACTTCAAAAAGCACAGAAATACTAAAAAATGTGAACACTAATACACTGCAAAAAACACTAGTTTAAAAATAAAGGTGAAATCTCAACTGGGACGTGCATGGGAGGTTTCAAGTTGTTTACTGCTTTGCACATGTCTGTAAATGATCACAAAGGTATCACGGATACTGATTTTGAGGTTATGGATAAATTTTAGCAAATATGAAATATGTGAATAATGAGGATTGTGGATCTTCAGATTTTTTCCTTGCAAAAAAGTTTTTTATTTGTACATTTAATCATCATCATTGTCCACTCTAAACATTCCTAAATTATACCACCTCAGTCTTTTTCTCCCTTTCCTCTTGGTTTTGCATGTGCCTCAGACCTTCTCCCTCAATCATACTCACATTCAGTTTCATTCAGTGTACTTATATTATTATGCTACAATCAGGTAGTAGTGTGCTATCCATTTCTGCATTTAAAAAAAATATATATATATATATATTTAATTTGCATATGGGCAGGAGGCACCAGGGATTGAACTCCAGACCTCCACGGCAGGTCGGAGCTCTGCCTGCTGAGCCATGGCAGCCGCCCGATTTCTGCATTTTTATAATCAGCCCTGTTGCATAATCCATATTTCTTCAGCACCAATTGCCCAATCTCTACCTTTTTTCTATCTCCTAATAACTTGTGTTCTTAATTTCAATTTTCAAAATTCACTCATTAATGTTAGTTCATATTAGTGGGACCATACTGTATTTGTCCTTTTGTTTCTGGCTAATTTCACTCAGCATAATGTCCTCAAGGTTCATCCATGTTGTTATGTGTTTCATAACTTTACCCTGTCTTACAGCTGTATAATATTCCATTATATTATCATAGTTTGTTTAGTCACTCATCTATTGATGGACGTTTGGGCTGTTTCCATCTCTTGGCAATCATAAATAAGCTGCTATAAACATTGGTGTGCAAATGTCCATTTTTGTCTTTGCCCTCAGGTCCTCTAATAATATACCAAGTAATGGGATTGCTGGATCATATAGCAATTCTACACTTAGCTTCCTGAGGAACCACCAAACTGCCTTCCAGAGCAGTTGTACCATTTTACATTCCCACCAACAGTGGATAAGTGCACCTCTTTCTCCACATCCTCTCCAGCACCTGTGATTTTCTGTTTCATTGATAATGGTCATTCTGGTGGGTGTGAGATGATATCTCATTGTGGTTTTGATGTGCATTTCCCTAATAGCCAATGAAGTTGAGCATCTTTTCATGTGCCTTTTAGCCATTTGTATTTCATCTTCTGAGAAATGTCTATTCATGTCTTTTGCCCACTTTTAAAAATTGGATTGTTTACCTTTTTGTTGTTGAGTTGAAGAATCTCTTTATATATTCTATATTCTAAACCTTTATCTGATATGTGGTTTCCAAATGTTGTCTCCCATTGCATGCCTTTTTACTTTCTTGACAAAGTTCTTTGATATACAAAAGTGTTTAATTTTGAGGATTTCCCATTTATCTCTTTCCTTTTCAATGGTTGTACTTTGGATGTAAGATCTAGGAAACCACCTTCTATTACAAGTTTTATAAGATATTTCCATACATTTCCTTCTAAAAGTTTTATGGTCTTAACTCTAATGGTTAGGTCTTTGGTACATTTTGAGTTAATTTTTGTATAGGGTGTGAGATGTGGATCCTTTTTCATTCTTTTGCATATGGAGATCCAGTTCTCTAACCATCATTTACTGAAGAGGCTGCTCTGTCCCAGGTGGACTGGCTTGACTACCTTATCAAAGATCAATGGTCCATAGATGAGAGGGTCTATTTCTGAACACTCTATTCAATTCCATTGGTCAGTGTACCTATTTTTATGCCAGTGCCATGCTATTTTGGCCACTGTAGCTTCATAATATGCTTTAAAGTCAGGTAGTGTGAGGCCTCCCTTCATTTTTCTTTCTCAAGATATTTTTAGCTATTCAGGCACTCTTCCCTTCCAAATAAATTTGGTTATTAGCTTTTCTATTTCTACAAAATAAGTTGTTGGGATTTTAATTGGTATTGCATTGAATCTATAACTCAATTTGGGTAGAACTGACATCTTAACTATATTTAGTCTTCGAATCCATGAACACAGTATGCCTTTCAATTTATTTAGGTCATCCATGATTTCTTCTAGCAATTTCTTGTAGTTTTCTGCATATAGGTCTTTTGTATCCTTAATTAAAATTAATCCTAAATATTTGACTCTTTTGGGTGCTATTGTAAATGAATTTTTTTCTTGATTTCCTCCTCAGATTGCTCATAAGAACTGTACAGAAACACTACTCATTTTTTGGTACTGATCTTGTACCCTGCCACTTTGCTGTACTCATTTATTAGCTCTAAGTAGCTTTGCTGTAGATTTTTCAGGATTTTCAACATATAGTATGTCATCTGCAAACAGTGAGAGATTTTCTTCTTCCTTTCCAATTTGGAGGTCTTTTATTTTCTTTTCTTGTCTAATTGCTCTGGCTAGAACTTCTAACACAATATTTAATAACAATGGTGACAGTGGGCATCCTTGTCTTGTTCCTGATTTTAGAGAGACTTTATTTCTCCCCACTGAGGATGACGTTAGTGTGGTTTTTTCATATATTTCCTTTACCATGTTGACAAAGTTCCCTTCTATTCCTGTCCTTTGAAGTGTTTTCATCAAGAAAGGATGCTGAATTTTTGCCAAATGACTTTTCTGCATCAATCAAGATGATCATGTGTTTTTTTTTCTGCTTTGATTTTTTGGCATGGCATACTACATTAATTGACTTGCTAAAGTTGAACCACCCTTGCATAACTGAAATGAATCCCACTCGGTCATGGTGTACAATTCCTTCAATGTGCTTTCAGATTCAACTTACAAGAATTTTGTTGAGGATTTTTGCATCTATATTCATTAGAGAGACTGATCTGTAATTTTCTTTTCTTGTACTATCTTTGTCTGGCTTTGGTTTTAGGGTGATATTGGCTTCATAGAATGAGTCAGGTAGCTTTCCATACTCTTCAACTTTTTTGAAGAGTTTAAGAATGATTGGTATTTTTTTTTCTTGAATCCTTGGTAGAATTCACATGTGAAGACATCTGGTCCTGGACTTTTCTTTTTTGGGAGCTTCTTGATGATTGAGTCAATCTCTCTATTTGTTATTGATTTTTGAGGTCGTCTATTTCTTCTCTAGTCAATGTTGGTTGTTCATGCCTTTCTTGGAAGTTGCCCATTTCATTTACATTGTCTAGTTTATTAGCATATAGGTTCTCATAGTATCCTCTCATTGTCTTCTTTATTTTTCTAAGGTCAGTGGTTATGTCTCCTCTTCCATTTCTGATTTTATTATTAGCATCCTCTGTCTCAATTTTTTTTTGGTCAAACTAGCTAAGGGTCCATCGATTTTTTTTTAACTTTTTAATTGTATAATATAATATATATACAAAGCAATGAAAGAAAACAGTAATAGTTTTCAAAGCACTCTTCAACAAGTAGTTACAGAACAGATCCAAGCATTTGTCAGGAGCTACCATACCATCATTTCATATTTTCCTTCTAGCTGCTCCAGAATATAGGCTAGAAGGAATAAATATTTTTTTAATCATCACAATTAACTTTTTTGTGTGTGAAAAATAACATATATACAAAAAAGCAATAAATTTCAAAGCACAGCACAATTAGTTGTAAAACAGATTTCAGAGCTTGGTATGGGTTACAATTCCACAACTATAGGATTTTACTTCTAGCTGCTCTAAGATACTGGAGACTAAAAGAAATATCATTTTAATGATTCAAAAATCATATTCATTTGTTAAACCCTACCTTCTCTGTATAGCTCTATCACCACCTTTGATCTTGCTATCCCATGCTTTAGGGGCATTTGGACTATGGCCATTCTAGATTTTTCATATTGGAAGGGTCTGCCAAAAATATAGTGTTCTAGTTTGCTAGCTGCCGGAATGCAGTATACCAGCATCAGAATGGCTTTTAAAATGGGGAATTTAATAAGTTGCTAGTTTTCAGTTCTCAGGCTGAGAAAATGTCCCAATTAAAACAAGTCTATAGAAATGTCCAATCTAAGACATCCAGGGAAAGATACCTTAATTCAAGAAGGCTGATGAAGTTCATGGTTTCTCTTTCAAATGGAAGGGCATATGGTGAACACGGTCAGGGTTCCTCTCTCATCTGGAAGGCACATGGTGAACACAGTGTTATCTGCTAGCTTCTTCTCCTGGCTTCCTGTTTCATGAAACTCCCCAGGAGGCATTTTCCTTCATCTTCAAAGGTTGCTGGCTGGTGGACTCCACTTCTCGTGGCTATGTCATTCTCTGCTCTCTCAGAAATCTCTTTCATTTTCCAAAATATTTCCCCTTTTATAGGACTCCAGAAACTTATCAAGACCCACCCAAATGGGCGGAGACATGCTATCACCAAGTTTAATAACCACTCTTGATTAAATCATATCTTCAGGGAGATGATCTGATTTCAGTTTCAAACATACAGTAGTGAATAGGGATTATTCTGCCTTTATGAAATGGGATTTAGATTAAAACATGGCTTTTCTATGGGACATACATCCTTTTAAACCAGCACATATAGGGAAGAGAGATGTAACTAGCTGATGTTCTGGAGAGGCTGGGCGCTCTACATTTCAGGACTTATCTGGTTCAGGGACCATCTGGAGGTTGTAGGTTTCTGGAAAGTTACCCTAGTGCATGGAACCCTTGTGAAATCTTATATACTGCCCTAGGTGTTCTTTAGGATTGGCTGGAATGGTTTTGGTTTTGGTTTGGCAAGTTATAATAGGTAGCAATGTCTAACTGAAGCTTGCATAAGAGTGACCTCCAGAGTAGCCTCTTGACTCTGTTTGAACTCTCCCAGCCACTGATACTTTATTAGTTATACTTCTTTCCCCCCTTTTGGTCAGGATGGAATTGTTGATCCCACAGTGCCAGGGTGAGGTTCATCTCTGGGAGTCAACTCCCATGCCACCAGAGATACTTTCACCCCTGGATGTCATGTCCCACATAGAGGGAAGGGCAATGATTTTACTTACAGAGTTGTGCTTAGAGAGAGTGAGGCAACATCTGAGCAACAAAAGAGGTTCTCCAGAAGTAACTCTTAGGCATACCTATAGGTAGGCTAAGCTTCTCCACTACCTATATAAACTTCACAACAGTAAGCCCCAAGATCAAGAGCTTGGCCTATTGATTTGGGTGTCCCTAATGTTTGGCACAGTATCGGGGATTCCCTGATGTTAAAGTTTAATAGTTTTATATTTTTTCTCCCATCCTTCAAGGGACTTTGCCAATACTTTTTCATTATCTGCTTAATATATTCTAGGATGTATTGAGGCTCTCTCTTGTTTTTTAATATAGGCATTTAGAGCAATAAAATTCCCTTTCAGCAAAGCCTTTGCTGCATCCCATAAGTCCTGATATGTTGTATTCTCATTTTCATTCATGCCCCGATAGCTACTGATTTCTCTAGCAATTTCTTCTTTGACCCACTGATTATTTAAAAGTGTCTTATTTAATCTCCATATATTCGTGAAAGTTTTTGTTCTTTGGTGATTATTGATTTCCAGCTTCATTCCATTATGCTCTGAGACAGCATCTTGTTTTATTTAAATCCTTTTTAATTTACTGAGACTTGCTTTTTGACCCAACATACACTCTATCCTCGAGAATGATCCATGAGCATTTGAGAAATATGTGTATCCTGCTGTTGTGGGGTGTGATGTTCTGTAAATGTCTGTTAAGTCTAGTTCATTTATCATATTATTTTTTTCTCTGCTTTTTTAAAATTGATCCTCTGTCTAGATGTTCTATCCACTAATGAAGTAGGGAATTGAAGTCTCTAACTATTACAGTAGAGATGTCTATTTCTCCCTTCAGTGTTGTCAGTATTTGTCTCATGTACTTTGGAGCACTCTAGCTCAGGGCATAAATATTTATGATTGTTATGTCTTCTTGTTGAATTGTTCCTTTTATTAATACATATGTCCTTCTTTGTTTCTTTTGTTTTACATTTGAAGTCTAATTTGTTGGATATTAGTATAGCTACTCCTGCACTTTTCTGATTATTGTTTACATAAAATATCTTTTCACAACCTTTTATTTTCAACCATTTTTGTCCTTGGGTCTAAAATGAGTTTCCTGTAGACAGCATATAGATGGGTCCTGTTTTAAACCCACTCTTCCAGTCCATGTCTTTGATTGAGGAGGTTAATCCATTAACATTTAATTTTATTACTGTAAAGACAGTACTTTCTTCTACCATTTTGTCTTTTGGATTTTATATGTCATATGCAATTTCTGTTCTGTTTTTGTCTTTACTGATAGTCTTCATTTCTACACTCTTCTCCAGACCTCTCTTTCCTGCTTTGTCCTATCTACCTGTAGTGTTCCCTTTAGTATTTCTTGCAGAGCTGGTCTCTTAGTCACAAATTTTTGGAGGGATTGACTGAAAATATTTTAATCATCCCCTCATTTTTGAGGGGATATAGAATTCTTGGTTGGCAGTTTTTCCTTTTTAAAATCTTTAATATATCATACCACTGCCTTTGTGCCTCCATGGTTTCTGCTGAAAAATTTACACACAGTCCTATTGGGCTTCCCTTGTGCTCTAGTTTGCTAGCTACTGGAATATGATATACCAGAAATGGAACAGGTTTTAAAAGGGGGAATTTATAAAGTTGCAAGTTTACTATTCCAAGGCCATGGAAATGTCCCACTTAAAGCAAATCTATAAAAATGCCCAAATTAAGGCACCAAGAAGAGGTTACCTTCACACTTTAGAATGGCTGATGAAGTTCAGTTTTTTCTCCCAACCAGAAAGGCACATGGTGAACATGACAATGTCTGTTAGCTTTCTCTCCAGGCTTCTTGTTTTGTGAAGCTCCCCCAAGGGCCTTTTCCCCTTCTTCATGTTCAAAGTTCTTTGGCTTTATGGGCTCTCATGGTTCTAGTGCTCTGTCATGGCTCTCTGACTCTCTCAAAAGTGTTTTCTCTTTCAAAGGATTTCAGTAAACTAATCAAGACCCACCTGGAATAGGTGGGGGTCATATCTCCATCTAATCAAAAAGTTAATACCCACAATTGGTGCATTACATCTCCACAGAGATAATCTAATCAAAATATTCCAATCTACATTATTGAATAGGGATAAAAAGAAATGCTTGTTCCCACAAAATTGGATCAGGATTAATACATGGCTTTTCTTGGGCACATAATCCTTTCAAACCAGCACACTTTGTATGTGATTGATTGTTTTACTCTTGCTGCTTTCAAAATTCTGTTTGTCTTTGACATTTGAGAATCTGATCAGTAAGTGTCTTGGAGTATGTCTATTTGGATCTGTTCTGTTTGGAGTATGCTGCACTTCTTAGATCTGTAATTTTATATCTTTCATAAGAGATGGGAAATTTTCAGTGATTAGCTCCTCTATTAATCTTTCTTCTCTTTATCCCTTCTCTTCTCCTTCTGGGACAACCACAAGAGATATATTCATATGCTTCATGTTGTCATTCCATTCCCTGAAACCTGTTCATATTTTTCCATTCATTTCCATATATTTTCTTTTGGGTATCAGATTTCAGATGTCCAGTCCTCTAGTTCAGTAATCCTTTCTTCTGCCACTTCAAATCTATTGTTGTAGGTTTCCAATTTTTTTCATCTCTTCTATTGTGCCTGTCATTCCCATAAGTTCTGTGATTTGTTTTTTCAAACTTTTGATTTCTTCTATTTGTTCACTCAATGTTTTCTTTATATCTTCTCTTAACTTGTTTATTTGATTTTTGATCAGATTTCCCATGTCTGTTGAACATCCTGAATTAGTTCTATCAACTCCTGTATCTCTTTTGAAGTGTTGGTTTGTTACCTTGATAGGGCCATATCTTTGATTTTCCTAGTATGACTCATTATTTGTTGATGGTGTCTAGCCATTTGATTTCCTTAGTTAGTTTATTTTGCAGTTTATTTTCACTTCTTTACCTAGGATTTTCTTGCTGGATGGCTTTGTTCTCATCTGTTCTTTGACATTTAATTCAACTTATCTCAACCTCTAGCTAGTTTCTGTTTAACTGATCAGAAATTTTTAGTTCTTGTTTTTCTGTTTCTTGTCCTGAATATATGGAGTCTTTTTTCTTTTTTGAGGAAATTCTCTTCAGATATTATAGGCCCCAGTAAGATTTCCCCAGACCAGACAGGCCCATATCTCAAGAGGAAATTGTAGCCAGCATCAGTTTACCCAGAGGGTGTGATACAGCAGGTTGACAGACTTTTCTATGAAGCCTGTAGACTCTGTGCTTTTCCTATCCTGCCCAGCATGTGGCACTTGTCTGTTTGTGGCTTCCCACAGCAGACCACCACATAAAGTGATGTGGTGCCTTTAACTTCAGCAGATTCTCCCTGCCAGGGGCATGGTTGAGATAGAGGTGAGGTAGTATGATGGCTTTAATTGCTTCAGTTTTCCAGTCTCTGGGGCCTAAGTTCCTTGAAGGAGGGATTTCACTTGAGTTGGGCGCCACCTTACTCTTGGGGAAGAGACACCATTTAGGGAATTAACTTCTTTTACCTGACTAGTTACTTTGTCTCTCAGACAAGTTTAATTCCACCCTTGCCTGGGATAGTGCTGGAGTCTGAGAGGGCTTCTGGTTCCATCTAATGAGCTGTTAAGGAGCAGGAAAAAAAGCAAAAAAAAAAAAAAAAGTGCTTTCAGAGCTGGAGCCCTGCTCTTCAAGTTTGTCAATCAAGAGCTTAAATTGCTTCATAGTTCTATGTATCTCCAGGCTCTATGTGTCCCCTTTTCTTGGGGCCCAGCCCTTTTCCCATATTTTGCACTATCTGACTCAAAACCTTCTGATTTTTTAAAATTTTGTTTCATTTTTTCCCCATCAGCCCCACCAGCTCTTTGCTGGGGCAAAAACTCTTACTATCTTTAGTGCTTATTCCAGGTTTATCTGTGCTGGAGGCCTATTTTCAGTAGTCACAATCTGTTAATTAATTCCACCACTGGAGCTTGGTTGAGATAAGCCCTTGCTGCTAGTAACATCTGTTTCCTTTCCCCTAGGGGAACCAGCCTGCCATGCCTGTGGGGAAAGGGCACTGGCTTTTGCAGCTTGGGGGACTTACAGTTGTGTGGGGTCTCAGCTGTGCCACGCGGTCCAGAAACAGTGTGTCTGGTCATTGATGTTACCCCAGCAGTTGTTCTGTACCATTCCTGGCTATTTACTAGGTGCTCTGGAGGACGAACTAAATTCCACACCTAACTAAGCTGCCATTTTGCCTCTGTGATCAGATTTTGTTTTGATGAGTCATCAACATCAGATCAAACTGGGTATAATTTTGAGTTTTAAGTTAAGAAACTCAAGACCTCATTTAAATTCAATGTAACAAGAATGCATATATAAAGTTGAAGTTGTGGGAAGGCTGAGTTGTGGGGATCAAAAACAATTAAACTTTATTTAGTAATGTGTTCTGAAATGGCAAAAAGTGTTTTCCAATATCTTCTCTCTCTCCAGACTCATATATAATAAATCTGTCAGCTGTATATCTCTAATTCTTATCAAAGTGACATTTCAAAGGTAACATGTCCAAAAAAGAATTCTTGTTTGATATCTCTCCCTTTATGCACCTAAATAGCATAACTTTTTTTTTTGCTTGAACCCAATGGTTCAAGGAGTCATCTTTATTATTTCCTTTTTCCTCATCACTTATTTCAGCAAGCCCTGTGTTCACTCCCCAAGTGTATCTCAAACCTATTTCTTTTCATCCCTCCTACAAAATTTGTAGATTAAGCCACTGTCATCTCTATCTTGGATTACTGCAACAGCCTCCTAAATTTGTCTTTCACTTACTCTACCCCTATCCATTTCCCACCTATTGGTATCTTTTCAAAATGTGATTCATGATTAGATCTCTTCAATGGATTTCCACTCAACAGTGGAATCAAATTCAAACCTGCTGCCCCAATATACTATGAACCTTATATGATATGGGCCATGCCTACGTCTTCACCCTCAATCCAAATCAATTTTCACCTTATTCACTGACCTCCAGCCATACCAGGTTCCTTTCTGTTTCTGGAACATCCAAGCTCTATCTTACTTCAAGGTCTTTAGAATACCTACCTATCCTGCTTGGAACACTCTTCTACACTGTTGGTTCCTCAGTATTCAAGTTCTAATGTTATTATGTCTTAGGCATCTTCCCTAACAATTATCTTACTCTTTATTATATTACCAATTTTAATAGTATTTACCACAATATGAAATTACCCCATGCCCCTTTGCTTATTTTCTTTCTCTCCTGCACAAGAATGTAAACCTCATGTGTAGACAGCAGCCATGGCCACCCACTTGTTCATAAGTATACTTTAAACATCAGCAAAGAGAGGCACTGTGCTTCAGACAACTTCCAACTGTCAGTATATGAATCTCTCTGCTGAAGGAATTTTCCCATAGCTGTTTAATATTGATTTGCCCACAAATGAGCAGCAGGTCACAAGTGAAGGGGGATTAAACATCATCTGGGAGTGGGTATAAAAGTATTTAAGCTCCCTCACCCCTGACAGGGATGCAATAATTCTGACACTTGTGTTACTACAGAAGAAATCTTATCAGTCACAATTGTTGGAGGAAGAAATTACTCTGCAAGTAAGATTCATGCTGATATTAATGAGTCGGCATTTCTAAGCAATGAAAGACCAGAAAGTAGAACTTTCTTTCAAAATATTGTAAAAACAAAAACTAAATTTATAGATATTATACTATGCAAACTGAAATGAACAAATCAGGAAAATAATATAAAGTCAGTTTCTCTGAAAAACTGCAGAATATATACAATGTGTTGCAAAGCAATGCTAGAAATGATGAGAAAATAGACTATGCATAATATACCATGACACTAAAACAGCAAATTAAAGTGATTTTATTTATTATGCTGTCACTCTGATTTTATTTTATTTTTTATGTACCAGGATGTTTAATACCTTAGTTATATTTTCCAAAGCAATGGAAATAACCCAAATATTCAACAGGGAACTGTAGAAACAAATTATTCTATCTACTTGGTGGAATAATACGCAGTCTGTTTTTGAAAAAACATGCATAAGAAAAAAGATTGAAAAGAAATATTCAAAAGTAAATAAATAGTGGTTAAAAAAGTAAATAGTAGTTAACATCTGGGTGATAGAACTGAGGGATTTTTATTTACTTCTTTATTCTTTCCTATGTTTTCCAAAATTTCTGCAATCGATGCATATTTTTTTTATAAACAACAAAATTTTCTTAAGGATACTAAATCTCCACTATAATAGATACATAACTTCTTTTCTTATACAAGAGTGTATGCTGACTTACCTGCCTGATGAATCCATCTTGGATTCATGGTAACTGAATGGCACCGCTCAGGAACACATGTATATACACTAACTTCTCTTTTATAAAATCTCACCAGACACATGACTTCTGATACACAATCCATGTAGCATCACAAAACACATCACAAAAGTATATTAAAAAAAGATTATTTGTGTAAAAATGATACATTGGACATAATCTATAGATAAAACAAAATGATTAATAGTAAAATTAACAAGGCACCTTTTAAACCAGATACTTTATAAAATACATTTAGTGTGGGACTTCCAGGAAGATGGCTGACTAGAGTGGCTTGAGATTAACCCTGCTCCAAGGAAAGGTTGGAGAAGGGACAGGAGGGCAAATGAGGTGGCCATTTGGGAGTGCAGCTGACCTGGGAGAGCCTTCTGCTCCACATGCAGAGGTTGCGGAGGCCAAGGAACTTAGGGGCAGAAGACTGGAGAATAGTGTGGAGGCATGGAGGCGTGGAGGCATGGAGCCTGTGGGAGTGCACGGACCAGAGTGCAGGACTAGGAAGTAAGCCAGGTCATGTTCCTTGGGCACACTATCCTCACCAGTGCAGTCCTGTGACAGGCAACTCACCCCACACCCCATGCACCTGAACCCCACCACCCTCTCCCATTCCCTGTGCTTTCCAGGTGGCCCCATCCCACCAGTCCCCAGCACATGTACCTGCCCCACCCCCCCACCCAAAGTGCAGCCCAATCCACCTCTCCTGCACACTTCCCAAGCACTACCTCCCCCTCCCTGTTGCCTATAGGCTATTGCCAGTGCATAAATGTGTGGGCACTAACCTCCATACCTAGGCTACCTCCGCCCCCAGCCCATAGTGCCACACAGCCTCACCCCGCCCTCCCTGAGCTCAGTGCATCCGTTTATGGGACTCCCAGGTTCATGCATTTGCACAGGCTCCCAATGACATTATACAGCTCTGGGGACCACACTTTACAGCAGTCCTAGAACCATGCATGCACAAAGCCCTTACCCTCACTTCTGAGCTCTGAGAAAGTGCTGACCTGCACAGCTGGGTCACATCTGTCCCCAATCCATGAAGGCGTAAAGCCAACCTGCTATTACAGCTCTACACATGCACATAAAGGGCCCTGTGCCTTAGACTAGGGCACACCAAGGTTACACTCCCCAGACCGGTGCACAAACAGCAGCATCCTCCCTGGCCACTGGGCACCCACATTCACAAGCATCAATATAACATCCCTAACTTGTGCCTATACCTTCCCTAAAACAAATCACTGTACTGAGTGTTTCACCCTATGGCCTGCTCCCTGCTGTACAATCATCCTGCAAACACAAGGCCTTAGACTACTGAAAGAAATCAATCAAGATATTTACATGTGATGAAAATAGCAGAAGATCACTAAGCATATCACAATGCAGACAGATATAGCCCTGCCTAATGACCAAATTAAAACGCCTGAGAGACATAGACTTTGGAACAATTAATCAAAGATGTTCATAAACCTCTACTTAATAAAATAAGTGGGATAGCAAATGACATCAAGGATATCAAGAAGACAGTAGAAGAGCACAAAGAGGAATTTGAAAGAATAAATAGAAAAATAGCAGAAATCACAAAGATTACAGACTCTGTTGACCAAAACAAAAACAAAAACAAAAACATACTAGAGGCACACAACACCAGATTTGAAGAAACAGAAGAAAGAATAATTGATATAGAGGACAAAATAATGGACTTTGAAGACTCAAAACAGCAAATGGCAAAAAAGATGGAAAAAATTGAAAGGGAACTCAGGGAAATGATAGATAAAACAAAACACACAAATATAAGAATCATTGGTGTTCCAGAAGGAGAAGAGAGGAGTAAAGGGCTAGGAAGAGTAGTTGAGGATATTATTCTAGTTTGCTAGCTGCCAAAATGCAATATAACAGTAATGGAATGGCCTCTAAAAAGGGGAATTTAATGAGTTGCTAGTTTACAATTCTAAGGCCGAGAAAATGTCCCAGTGAAAACAAGTCTATAGAAATGTCCAATCAAAGGCACCCAGGGAAAGATATCTTGGTTCAAGAAGGCCAATGAAGTTCACGTTTTTTTCTCAAGTGGAAGGGCACATGGCAAACACAGTCAGAGTTTCTCTCTCAGCTGGAAGGGCACATGGCGAACATGGTGTCATCTGCTAGCTTTCTCTCCTGGCTTCTGGTTTCAGGAAGCTCCCCAGGAGGCGTTTTCCTTCTTCATCTCCAAAGGTCATTGGCTCATGGACTCTCTGCTTTGTGGTGCTGCTCTCTCCAAATTTCCCATTCTCTAAAACGTTTCCTCTTTTATAGGACTCCAATAAACCAACCAAGAGCCTCCTAAATGAGTGGAGACATGTTGTCACCTAATTCAGTTTAACAACCACTCTTGAGTAAATCACATCATCCAGGGAGATGATCTGATTACAGTTTCAAACATACAATATTGAATAGGGATTATTCTACCTTTATGAAATGGGATTTTGATTAAAACATGGCTTTTCTAGGGGGCATATACCCTTTTAAACCAGCAAAATATAATGGGGGAAAACTTCCCAACCCTCACAAAGGACATAAATATACAAGTCAAAGAAGCCCAAAGAACTCCAAACAGAATAAACCCAAATAGGCAGTGCTATGATATATTCAAGAACCTAAAAGAGAAAAACTTACAGCCAAGAATTCTGTACCCAGCCAAACTCCTTCAAAATTGAGGAAGAGATTAAAGTTTTCACAGACAAAGAAGTCCTGAAAGAATTTGTCAACAAGAGACTGGCCCTACAAGAAATACTAAAAGGAGTCTGTCAGCTCAAAAAAAAGACAGGAGAGGGAGGTTTGGAGGAGGGCACAGAATTGAAGTGTACCACTAAGGATAACTTAAAGAATACAAAAAGAGGGAAAAGAATATATCGATCTGATACACATTGAATGTTAACAGACTAAACTTACCAATTAAATGATACAGATTGGCAGAATGGATTAAGAAACATAATCCAGCTATATGCTGCTTACAAGGGACTCATTTTAGACACAAGGATACAAATAGATTGAAAGTGAAAGGATGGAAAAAGCTTTTCCATTCAAGTTTTAACCAAAAGAAAGCAGGAGGAGCTATACTAATATTGGAGAAAATAGACTTTAAATATAAAGACATCATAAGAGACAAAGAAGGACATTATATACTAATTAAAGGGTCAATTCACCAAAAAGATACAACAACCATAAATGTTTATGTTCCCAATCAAGGAGCTCCAAAGTACATGAGACAGACATTGGCAAAACTGAAGGGAGTGAGAGATGTTTCAACAACAATAGTAGGCACTTTCCTCTATAGATAGAACAACCAGACAGAAGATCAACAAGGAAATAGAAAAGTTAAATAACTTGATAAATGAATTAGACCTACAGACATATGTAGGTCATTGCACCCAAAAGCACAAGGATATATATTATTCTCTAGTGCTCATGGAACATTCTCCAGGTTAGATCATATGCTGGGGCACAAAACAGGTCTTTATAAATTTAAAAATATTGAAATTATTTTTAGCACTTTCTCTGATCACAATGGGATGAAGATGGCAAAGTCTGAAATATGTTCTATAACTAATCGTGGTGCTGTGCTTTGAAACTTACAGCTTTTTTGTATATACGTTATTGTTCACAAAAAAAAGTGATTGTGATGATAAAAAAGTATTTAAGCCCTCTATCCTCCTATATTTTGGAGCAGCTAGAAGGAAAAATATGAGAGGATTGTTTGGTAGCCCATGACAAACTCTGGGATCTGTCCTGTAACCACTTGTTGAAGAGTGCTTTGAAAACTATTGCTTTTTTATTTCTTTGCTTTGTACTATGTTATACTATACAATTTTTAAAAAAAGTTAAAAAAATGCATTTAGTGTGTATTCTAGTTTGCTAGCTGCCGGAATGCAACATATCAGAAATAGAACAGCTTTTAAAAAGAGGAATTTAATAAGTTGCTAGTTTACAGTTCGAAGGCCAGAAAATTTCACAGTTAAAGCAAGTCTATAAAAATATTCAAATTAAGGCACCAATAAGAGGTTACCTTCACTCAGGAATGGCCAATGAAGTTCAGGGTTTCTCTTTCAACTGGAAAGGTACATGGTGAACATGGTGATGTCTGCTGGCTTTCTCTCCCTTCAGGCTTCTTGTTTCATGAAGCTCCCCCAGGGATGTATTCATTGTTCATCTCCAAAGGTCTCTGGTGGCGTGAGCTCTCTGCTTCATGGCTCTCTTGGTTCTCATCATTCTGAAGCTTTGTCCAAAATGCTTCCTCTTTTAAAGGATTCCAGTAAACTAATCAAGACCCACTTAGAATGAGTTACATCTCTCTCTCTAATCTAAGGTTAATACCCACAATTCGGTGAGTCACATCTCTATGGAGAAACTATAATCAAGTTTGCAACACATAGTGATGAATAGGGATTAAAAGAAACAATTGCATCCATGGGATGGATCAGGATTAAAACATGGCATTTCTAGGTTACATAATCCTTTCAAACCAGCACAGTATGTTACATAGTAAAGATGAATCTATATATTTTGGGGGCTTTACAATCGCATAATACAACTGCTTAGTTTTATCCTTCTTTCAATGTATATGTGCAGTTTCCCTAATCAAGGGATTATTATTTTTAATAAAACAATTTATTTTATTATTAATAAAATAATTTAATTGTATATAGTAAGTAGTTACATATTTTCAAAAATAAATTTTATTGAACAAAACTGATGGGAATATAAACCACTGCTACATTATTTCTATAGATAACATAAATCCACCGTTTTTTCACTATAAAGAATTCCACAAACACAAAGGATAATAAGATAGATGTGTATCATCACCACTGAGAGGTGACCAATATTTTCTGTTTCCCTGTTTTAAGATAACATGGATAATATAGATGTGAAAACAAAAACCTTTTATCACCTACATACCATTTTCCTCTTTCTCTCTTGTCCCCAAAGGTAATCACCATATGAATTTTTTATCTTTACCTGCATATCTGTATCCATAACCACAATGGATAATACACAATATTAATGTTGTTTTTATTCAAATTAAAGATGTCATTATAAAATGTATATTTCTGCCCCCTGATCATTACTTTCACTCAACATCATGGCTTTGAGATTTTTCCCTATTAATACATATATTAATATATACACACATACTAGTTGTTCTAGTTTGCTAGCTGCCAGAATGCAATGTACCAGAAATGGAATAGCTTTTAAAAGGGGGAATTTAATAAGTTGCTGTTTACAGTTTTAAGGCCAGTGAAGTTCAGGGTTTCTCTCTCAAGTGGAAGGGCACATGGTGAACACAGTCAGAGTTTCTCTCTTATCTGGAAAGGCATGTGGTGAACATGGCATCTTCTATTAGCTTTCTCTCCTGACTTCCTTTCATGAAGCTCCCTTTGGAGGCATTTTCCTTCTTCATTTCCAAAGGTCACTGGCTGGTGGGCTCTCTGCTTCTTGTGGCTATGTCATTCTGCTCTCTCAGACTCTCTCCAAAATGTTTCCTCTTTTATAGGATTCCAATAAACTAATCAAGACCCACCCAAATAGGTGGAGACATGCCTCTACCTAATCCAGTTCAACAACCACTCTTGATTAAATCACATCTCCAGGGGGGATGATCTAATTACAGTTTCAAACATATAATACTGAATAGGGATTAGAAGAAACAGCTGCCTTTACAAAATGGGATTAGGATTAAAACATGGCTTTTCTAGGGTACATACATCATTTCAAACCAGCACACTGATTTTTAGTTAATTCTTGTATGCATTCCATCATATAAATATAATACCTTTTATTCAATTATTTTACTAATTATAGGCATTTCCATTCCTCTCTGATGTGCTAGGAAGTGTAAATTCCTACTAAAAGTCTTGTATATTCAGGACATTCCTATGATTTTCAATTAGTATGAATTTTATGATACCTGAGTGAAAGCTTTCCCACAGTTGCTACATTGATAAAGCTTCTTTCTAACCTGTATGTTTTCTCAATGTAAAGCAAGGGTTCAGAATTGAGAAAAGGCTTTCCCACAACTGATTACACCCATAGGGCTTCTCACCTGTATGACTCCTCATATGTACAGTAAGAGATGTGCTTTGAGAGAGTGCTTCCCCACATACCTTATATTCATAAAGCTTATCACCTGTATGAATTCTTACATGTACAATTAGTGATGTCACTTGAAAGATTTTCGACATTTACTATTTTAGTTTGCTAAAGCTGCTGGAATGCAATATACCAGAAATGGAATGGCTTTTAAAAAGGGAATTTATTAAGCTGCAAGTTACAATTCTAAGGCCACTGAAATGTTCAAACTAAGATAAAAATACCTTAACTCCAAAGAAAGGGCCAATGAAGTTCGGGGTATCTCTCTCACCTGGGAAGGCACATGGTGATGTTGGCTAGTTTTCTCTTCTCATTTCGTAAGACTTCCCCAGGGGTGTTTTCCTTCTGCATCTCTAAAGGTCTCTGGCTATGTGGGTTTTGTTGGCTCTAAAGCTTTTTCTAAAATGGTTCCCTCTTAAAGGACTCCAGTAAGCAACCCCACCTTAAATGGGTGGAGACACATCTTCTTGGAAACCATCTGATCCAAAATTACCACTCACAATTGGGTGGGTCACATCCCCATGGAAACAATCAAAAAACTGTCACCCAGTAATATTTACAATTGTAATATTTGTAATTGTACTTTTTTCTAAACTTTTTCTTAATTGTATAATATAACATATATACAAAGCAAGAAAGAAAAAACACAATAGTTTTCAAAGCTCTCTTCAACAAGTAGTTACAGGACAGATCCCAGAGTTTGTTATGAGCTACCATACCAACATCTCAGATTTTTCCTTCTAGGTGCTCCAGAACATAGGAAGCTAGAAGGAATAAATATTTTATTATCATCACAATTGAATTTTTCCCCTTTTTTTTGGTGAAGAATAACATATATACAAAAAAAAAAACCCCAATATATTTCAAAGCACAGCACAACAATTAGTTGTAGAACAGATTTCAGAGTTTGGTATGTGTTACAATTCCACTATTTTAGGTTTTTACTTCTAGCTGCTCTAAGATACTGAAGACTAAAAGAATAACACTTTAACGATTCAGCAACCATATTCATTTGTTAAACTCTGTATAACTCCACCATCACTTTTGACCTTGCTATCCCTCTCTTTAGGGGTATTTGGGCTATAGATATTCTACTTTTTCATGTTGGAAGGGGCTGTCAATAATATGGAGTAGGGAGATGGAACTAGCTGATGCAATGGAGAGGCTGTGCCCTCTAGGTTTCAGGACCTATCTGGTCCAGAGACCCATCTGGAGATCGTAACTGGAATGGAACCTTCGCAGTGCATGGAACCTCCGCAGAATCTTATATATTGCCCTTTGCAGAATATTATATATTGTTCTTTAGGATTGACTCGAATGGTTTTGGTTGGGGTTTGGCAAGTTATGACAGGCAGTGATGTCTAAGTGAAACTTGTGTAAGAATGACCTCCAGAGTAGCCTCTCCACTCTATTTGAACTCTTTCAGCCACTGATACTTTGTAAGTTACACTTCTTTTCCCTTTTTGGTCAAAATGGAAATGTTGATCCCACAGTGCCAGGGCCGGACTCATCTCTGGGAGTCATCTCCCATGCCATCAGGGAGTCTTTCATGTCATGTCCCACATAGGGAGGAGGGCAATGATTTCACTTACAGAGTTGGGCTTAGAGAGAGTGAGGCCACATCTGAGCAACAAAAGATGTTTGTGCTGGCTTGAAAAAGTTTATATACCCTAGATAAGCCATATATATTTTTTCTTTCTTTTTTTAAAAATATGGAATGCTTCACGAATTTGCATGTCATCCTTGCGCAGATGCCATGCTAATCTTCTCTGTATCATTTCAATTTTAGTATATGTGCTGCCAAAGTAAGCATGAAAATCCATGTTTTAATCTTAATCCTATTTTGTAAAGGAAGTCATTTTTTCTAATCCCTATTCAGTACTGTTTGTCAAAAACTTTAATTAGGTTATCTCCATGGAGATGTGACTGACTCAAGAGTAGGTAGGTATTAACTAGTAATAAACAATCCAAGGGGGAAATAAAGAAAAAAATTCCATTTACAATTGCAACCAAAAGAATAAATATTTAGGAATAAATTTAACTAAAGAGACAAAAGACCTATACAAAGAAAACTACAAGAAATTGTTAAAAGCAATCACAGAAGACCTAAACGGATGGAAGGGCATACCGTGTTCATGGATTGGAAGACTAAATATAGTTAAGATGTCAATTCTACCTAAATTGATTTACAGATTCAATGCAATACCAATCAAAATCCCAACAACTTACTTTTCAGAAATAGAAAAACCAATAACCAAATTTATCAGGGCAGGGTGCCCTGAATAGCTAAAAGTATCCTGAGAAAAAAAAATGAAGTGTGAGGCTGCATGCTACCTGACTTTAAGGTATATTATGAAGCTACAGTGGTCAAAACAGCATGGTACTGGCATAAAGATAGATATACTGACCAATGGAATTGAATAGAGTGTTTAGATATAGACCCTCCCATCTATGGACAATTGATCTTTGATAAGGCAGTCAAGCCAACTCATTTGGGACAGAACAGTGTCTTCGATAAATGGTGCCTTGAGAACTGGATATTCATATGCAAAAGAATGAAAGAGGATCCGTATCTCACACCCTATACAAAAATTAACTCAAAATGGATCAAAGACCTAAACATTAGATCTAAGACCATAAAACTGTTAGAAGAAAATGTAGGGAAATATCTTATAAATCTTATACTAGGAGGCAGTTTCCTAGACCTTACACCCAAAGCAAGAGCATTGAATAAATAAATAAATAAATAAATGGGAACTCCTCAAACTTAAACACTTTTGCACATCAAAGAACTTCGTCAAGAAACTAAAAAGCCTACACAATGGGAGACAATATTTGGAAACGATATATCAGATAAAGGTCTAGTATCCAGAATTTATAAAGAGATTATTCAACTCAACAACAAAAAGACAGACAACCCAATTACAAAATGGACAAAAGACTTGAACAGACACTTCTCAGAGGAGGAAATTCAAATGACCAAAAGGCACATGAAAAGATGCTCAACTTCCCTGGCTATAAGAGAAATGCAAATCAAAACCACAATGAGATATCATCTCACACCCACCAGAATGGCAATTATCAATTAAACAGAAAATGACAAGTGCTGGAGAGGATGTGGAGAAAGAGGCACACTTATCCACTGTTGGTGGGAATGTCAAATGGTACAACCGCTGTGAAAGTCTGTTTGGTGGTTCCTCAAAAAGCTAAATATAGACTTGCCATATGACCCGGCAATACCATTGTTAGGTATCTACTCAGAGGACATGAGGACAAGGACACAAATGGACATTTGCACACCAATGTTTACAGCAGCATTATTTACAATGGTCAAGAGATGGAAACAGCCAAAATGTCCACTAGCAGATGAGTGGCTAAACAAACTGTGGTATGTACATATGATGGAATATTGCACAGCTGTAAGACAGAATAAAGTTATGAAGTATGTAACAACATGGATGGACCTTAAGGACATTATGCTGAGTGAGATTAGCCAGAAACAAAAGGATAAATATTGTATGGTCTCACTGATATGAACTGACATTAGTGAATAAACTTGGAGATGGTAATAGAGACCATCAGGAGACAGAAATAGGGTAAGATAATGGGTAATTGGAGCAAAGGGATACAGACTGTGCGACAGGACTGATTGTAAAAACTCAGAAATGGATAGCACAATACGACCTAACCGTAATACAATTATGTTAAAACACTGAATGAAGCTGAATGTGAGAATGATAGAGGGAGGAGGCCTGGGGGCATAAATGAAATCAGAAAGAAAGACGATAAGACTGAGATGGTATAATCTAGGATTGCCTAGAGTGTATAATAATAATGACTAAATGTACAAATTTTAAAAATGTTTTTGCACGAGGAAGAACAAAGGAATGTCATTACTGCAGGGTGTTGAAAATAGACGGCAATTAATATTTCAAAATTTTAACTTATGTGTCAGACTAAAGCAGAAAATATTTGGTACAAAATTTGTATTTTAACTAGTGCATTTCCCAATATAACTTATGTAGACAGCTTAATTGAACACCATAAGTACATGGAACCTTGAATAGAGCATGAGATTTTGTTGGTTTGTCCAAGGTGATGCCCCAATAAATCCCAGAGTGATTTGAACAGTGAATAAAAAAGTATTTGCAAAGTCCCCTTTGGGGAATGGTGAGACTTCTTGATATTCTCACAAGCAGTACAGACAACCAAAGCTTTAGGCTGAGCCCCCAATCTTGGGGTTTGTTCATATGAAACTTAACCCCACAAAGGATAGGTCAAGTCTACTTAAAATTAGGCATAAGAATCACCCCCAAGAGAACCTCTTTTGTTGCTCAGATGTAGCCTCTCTCCAGCCAACACAACAAACAAACTCACTGCCCTCCCCCATCTACGTGGGATATGACTCCCAGGGGTGTGGACCTTCCTGGCAACATGGGACAGAAATCCTAGAATAAGCTGAGACTCAGCAGCAAGGGATTGAGAAAACCTTCTCAACCAAAAGCGGGAAGAGTGAAATGAGACAAAATAAGTGTTAATGGCTGAGAGATTCCAAACAGAGTCAAGAGGTTATCCTGGAGATTACTCTTACACATTAAAAGATATCACCTTGTTAGTCAAGATATAATAGAGAGGCTGGAGGGAACTGTCTGCAAATGCAGAGCTGTGTTACAGTAGCCATGTTTCTTGAAGATGATTGTATAATGATATAGCTTTCACAATGTGACTGTGTGATTGTGAAAACCTTGCATCTGATGCTCCTTTTATCTACCTTATCAACAGATGAGTAAAACATATGGAATAAAAATAAATAATAGGGGGAACAAATGTTAAAATAAATTTAGATTGAAATGCTAGTGATCAATGAAAGGGAATAGTAAGGGGTATGTTATGTGTGCTGGTTTGAAAGGATGTATGTCCCCTAGAAAAGTCATTTTTTTTTAGCATTTCAAACTAAATTTATTTTAACATTTGTTCTCCCTATTATTTATTTTTATTCCATATGTTCTACTCATTTCCTGACAAGGTAGATAAAGGGGCATCAGACACAAGGTTTTCACAATTACACAGTCACACTGTGACAGCTATATCATTACTCAATCATCCTCGAGAAACATGGCTACAGGAACACAGCTCTACATTTTCAGGCAGTTCCCTGCAGCCTCTCTATTACATCTTGAATAACAAGATAATATCTACTTAATGCATAAGAATAACCTCCAGGACAACCTCTTGACTCCGTTTGGAATCTCTCAGCCATTGATACTTTGTCTCATTTCACTCTTCCCCCTTTTGGTCAGAAAAGTCATGTTTTAATCCTAATCCCATTTTGTAAAGGCAGCATCTCTTTTAATCCCTATTCAGCATTGTATGTTTGAAACTGTAATAGATCATCTCCATGGAGATGTGATGTAATCAAGAGTGGCTGTTAAGCTGGATTAGGTGACGACATGTCTCCAGCCATTCGGGTGCATCTTGATAAGTTTCTGGAGTCCTATAAAAGAGGAAACATTTTGGAGAATGAAAGAAATTCAGAGAGAGCAAAACAGAACAACATAGCCATGAGAAGCAGAGTCCAACAGCCAGCAACCTTTGGAGATGAAGAAGGAAATGTCTCCCGGGGAGCTTCATGAAACAGGTAGCCAGGAGAATAAGCTAGCAGATGATGTCCTGTCTGTCATGTGCCCTTCCAGATGAGAGAGAAACCCTGACTGTGTTTGCCATGTGCCTTCTCACTTGAGAAAGAAATCCTGAACTTCATCGGCCTTCTTGAACCAAGGTATCTTTCCTTGGATGCCTTTGATTGCACATTTCTATAGACTTGTTTTAATTGGGACTTTTAGTTTAGTGAGGGCTTCTCAGCATGACAGCTAAAAGGAATTCCAGAAAGAGAGGGAAGAGGAAATTGAATGGGAGAAATTCTTAGAGAACATATATAAGTTATTTTTAGAAATGCAGCCTGATGTCCTTCAAAATGAAAAGATCCACTGAATATCCTGTACCAAGGTACACCATTGTGGAATTTCAGAAAACTGGATATAAAGAGAAAATCTTAAGTGCTTTAGAAGTGAAAGAACAATAATGAAACAAATCAAAATGGCATCAGACTTTAAGATAAATACAGGAAGCTGTAAGACAATGATGGTGTAATTCTTTCAAAATTCTAAGGGAAGATAATATCTAATCTAAAATTCCAAAACTAGTTAAGCTATCATCAAAAAGAGGAAGAATTGGGGTGAGGGACAAGAGTTAAGAGGAGGATTAGATTTCCTATTGGTAAGGATGTGTTTATTTGTTTTCTGTTTCTTGGGAACAATGAAATTATCTAAAATTGAGAATGTTGATGGACTGTGGACTATGGGCCTTCTATATGATGCCCAATGACTACAGGTGGCTGAAGGATGCACTCAGGGAGAAGCAGAATGGCGAATGATGGTGTACACTTATGAATGAATGCTGTGCTGTTACAAAAAGGAACAATGTTGTGAGGCATGCAATGATGTGAATGAACATGTGGGACATTGGTGAAACAAAATAAGCCAGAAACAAACAAACAAAAAAAAACAATGGTATGGTCACTGTATTAGTTAGCGTTCTCTAGAGAAACAGAATCAACAGAGAACCCTTGCAAATATAAAATTTATAAAAGTGTCTCATGTGACTGCAGGAATGCAGAGTCCAAAATCCATGGGGCAAGCTGTGAAGCCGATGATTCCGATGGAAAGTCTGGATGAACTCCACAGGGGAGGCTCACCAGCCAAAGCAGGAAGAGAGCCTGTCTCTTCTCAGTCCTCCTTAAAAAGCTTCCAGTGATTAGAATGAGCATCACTCATTGCAGAAGACACTCTCCTTGGCTGATAACAAATAGAATCAGCTGTGGATGCAGCTGACGTGATCATGATCTAATTCTATGAAATGTCCTCATTGCAACAGACACTTGCCCAACCAGACAAACAGGTATCATCACTTGGCCAAGTTGACACATGAACCTGACCATGACTGTTCACCCCTTGTCAACTTGGCAGCTATATATATCACCTTAAACCATACCTACTTTCTAAATAAAAAACATTGAAACACATTTTTTTTCTTTCACCTAACAACACTCAACTGTTCTGCATATAACTGGAAACACATTAACTCTCTCCTGAAAAGGGTGC
>PVIY010026389.1:0-35461 GCA_004026745.1 Myrmecophaga tridactyla
TTAACATTTGTTCCCCCTATTATTTATTTTTATTCCATATGTTCTACTCTTCTGTTGATATAGTAGCTAAAAGGAGCATCAGACACAAGGTTTTCACATTCACAGAGTCTCACTGTGAAAGCTATATCATTGTTCAATCATCATCAAGAAACATGGCTACTGGAACACAGCTCTACATTTTCAGGCAGTTCCCTCCAGCATCTCTGCTACATCTTGAACAACAAGGTGATATCTACTTAATGCGTAAGAATAACCTCCAGGATAACCTCTTGACTCTGTTTGGAATCTCTCAGCCATTGACACTTAGTCTCATTTCACTCTTCCCCCTTTGGTCGAGAAGGTTCTCTCAATCCCTTGATGTTATTTCTCAGCTCATTCTAGGGTTTTTCTCAATCCCTTGATGCTGAGTCTCAGCTCATTCCAGGATCTCTGTCCCACGTTGCCAGGAAGGTTCACACCCCTGGGAGTCATGTCGCACGCAGAGAGGGGGAGGGTGGGCTCACACTTTTTTTAATAGCCAAGTTTTTCCCTCTGATTTGAAATACTGCCTTTGTTGTATATTAACAGGAAATGGGAGCTGGGTGTGACAGCAAGGTTTAAAGAGTCAGAGAAAGAAGGAACCTCAGCATGGAGATGAATGATTCAATGGTTGTCTAAATGATTCCAATACTGCACTAAATGGAGGGCAGATGGTAAAACCAGCTATGGTGCTTGGATAAGCTCTCCCAGTTCCTGTGGTGAAAGAGGTGAGTGGTGGCCATCATAAGGTTGTTGCCATGCTGGCTGGCTGGTGAGCTGAGAGCAGAAGAGGGGGGCATCAAAAATCCCAGCCACTCTTGTTTGCATATGGCAAAATAAAGGAAGTACTGCTTTCTTGGGGCTCCCCTGGGACTCCTCTGTACACATTGTTTACTCTTGGGGATTGGGGCTCCTCTGTACACATTATTTACTCTCCACACTAACACCATTAACCTTGTCCTCACACTCCCATCCTTGAGCCCCACCTAAGTAGCTGTTATGGCTGGTGGGATCCTAGCTCTTTCTCAGAATCAATCCTAGGGCCCTTTGAAACAATCATCAATTTCCTTATGGTAGTGTAGCCAAAAAGACTAAAAAATTTTTCCTTTTTCCTCCAAAAAGTGCTTTTACTATTGCATGGTATAGTTTGGTTTGGACATTGGTAGTTCATCCTTTAAAATAGCAATTAGCAGGGTATTTGATAATAATCTGTTTTCATGCCTGTGTCTACAGTTAAACAGTGAACTATTTGAGGGCTGAGACATTGTCTTACTCATATTTATGTCCACAGTACCTACTATAGGACAAGTAACTTCACCTCCTCTCCCCATATTTTTACCTCTCTATGTAGATTTCAGCCCCAAAGTAAGAGAGGTTGTAACAGTCACCAATGAGTAAAGCCATCACATTAAAAATATGTTACATGCTCACTCTCTATACTATTTCCTCAATGTCTAAAATTAGTGGCTGAGTTAAAACCAGTTCTGCTTTGCAGGATTTGGAGTGTGAAAGTGGGGAGTGAATAGTAGCAGGAAGCCTCACTTAAGACTTGAGTCTAAGCTGTATGTTCCAATTCAAATCACAGAGCTCAGCATTATGAATTAGTGGGCAGTAGCTCAGTTATTATGAGTTGTAAGGGAAAGATGACAAGTGAGCCCTTCTACCTTTAGGGCAGTTTTTGTGGGAGGGCATATTGATGAGCCAATATATGGGAAACCAATTCAAGAGAGCCTTTTCAAGGAAAGATAGTTTCCCCAACTGAAAGAATATCAGGGAGAACATTTCCATTTGAGGTTCCTACAATATATTCTCTGGCATGATAAGCCATAGTAGTTTCAAATTTCTTGAAAGATTTTATATTAGCATAAAATTAGCTGACTAGAAAATTTCTGTGAGGGAGAGAAGGAAAATGAGCAATGAACATTTATGCAATTTCAGGTAATACTCACCAATAGTAAGCAGCAGGGAATGGAGTAGCAGATGAGATCCCACAACAAAGCAGAGAACCAGTAAGTAAAAGCGTGGACTCCACTCACAAATTGGATGTGCTTTGCATTACTGATTGTCTCAGTCACTGTCTGGACACAAAATGTACCAACAACAACCGCCATGCCAAAAGACAAACATAATGCTATTTGTAATCCATTTGCAGGCCTATAAAAGAAGATTAAATAAGAGTAGAAAATGCTGATTTCAGTAGCTATTCTCAAAAGTTTATGGCCAGATAGCAAGGGATTAATTCCAGTAAAAGGAAAATCATACATACACTATGTAAGAACCATAAAGAAGGAAAGGTTGAGGCTTGTTGGAGACTCTAATGGAAGCATTGGGGCCAGAAAGTGACATAAAAAGAATGTTGTCTAAAACAGCCAGGGATGTTGCAGATGAATGGTATGCCTCATTATTGAACAAAATAGTAAGTACTGTTTTATTCTTCTCAATCTTAATGGAAAGTGCAATAATGCAGAAGCTACGACACTCTATCGTTTCCAATGTGTGATTCAATGCATTATCTAGAATAAAGAAAGAAATTGGCCAGTGAGTTAGCATGTAATATGTCATATACTGTGCATGTTGGAGAGGTAGGAACATTTTAAAAATTTGCCTATCTCTTTCCTTTCTAATGTCTCACAATGCCCACTTCCAATCTTTACCTTTCTCTTTAAGAATACTAACCCACTGTTAATCATTAAAATACTTTCACCATACAGTCTGCAACCTGAAGAAACAATGACACTAAGAGTTTCTTGCTCCTGTTTTCCAAAACAAACATGGTTTGTTATTGTTTTTCAAAGTTGCTTTGGTTATTCTAGGTCATTATATTTCCATATAAATTTTTGGATCTTGCCAATTTCTGCTAATAAGTCTGCTGGGATTTTGATAGGGAACAGATTGACTCTATAAATCAACGGTTGATGGACATATGGGTTGCTTCCAACTTTTGGCAAGTATAAATAATGCTGCTATGAACATCAGTATGCAAATATCTGTTCAAGTCCCTGGGTATATACTCAATTCTTTTGGGTATATACCTAGTAGTGGGATTGCCAAGTTATATGGTAATCCTATACTTAACTTTCTAAGCAAGTACAAAATTATCTTCCACAGTGGCTGTCCCATCTTATGTTGCCACCAGCAATGAATGAGAGTTCCTATTTTCCTACATCCTCTCTAATATTTGTTTCATTTTTTAATAATAACCATTCTAGTGGGTGTGAAATAATATTTTATTGTGGTTTTGATTTGCATTTTCCTGATGGCTTATGATGTTGAGCATCTTTTCATGTGCTTTCTTCCTGGCCATTTGTATATCTTCTTTGGACAGAAGTATATTTAAGTCTTTTGCCCATTTTTAAATTGGGTTGTTTGTCTTTTTGTTGTTATGTTGAACGATTTCTTTATATATTCTGGATAATAAACCTTCATTGGAAATGCAGTTTCCAAATATTTTCTCCCATTGTATAGGTTGTTGCTCTACTTTCATGATAAAATCTTTCGATGCACAAAAGTTTTTAATTTTGATGAGGCCCCACTTATCTAATTTTTTCTTTTGATGCTTGTGTTTTGGGTGTACAGTCTAAGAAACCACTGCCTAATACAGGGTCTAAAGATGCTTCCCTATGTTTGCTTCCAGGTGGTTGGTAGTTCTGCCTTTTATCCATTTTGAGTTGAGTTTTATATATAAGGTGAGAAGTAGGGGTCCTCCTCCTTTCTTTTGCAAATGGAGATCCAGTTTTCCCAGTAGTACTTGTTGAAGAGACTATTCTTTCTCAATTGAGTGGTCTTTGCCCCCTGGTCAAAAATCAGTTGGCCATAAATGTGATTTCTTTGGTAGGATATAGTTGCCATACTTTCCTTTAATTCTGTAAACATAGTTTCCTATCAAAACTGATTAAAAATCTTCGTCTACTAAGTCCAGTATCTGGCTGCCTTAAGGACATTTTCTGCTGCCTGCTTTTTCCCCATATATGGACCGTACTTTGCAGTTTCTCCACACATTCCATTTTGTTGTTAAAAACTGGACATTTAAGATAATGCAACGTACCAACTCTGGAATCAAATATCCTCTCTTGGGTTTGCTGTTACTGTTTTATTTTTTTTCACTTTGTTTTTTATTGTTGCAGCTTATTTGCTTAGCAACTTCCATGGACTAATTCTATAGATTTTGTATTCTCTACAATGTGCAGTCACAGATTTCACTGATAGAAGTTTTTTAAAAAACATAATAAAAGCATAAAAAATATACTTTTATTTTTAAGCATGGATCCTAGTGGTCACCCCTAGGATTTAATGGGCAGCCAAAGATTTCCTTAAATGCCTTGAGCCAGAGAGTCTCCTACCTTTTGCCAAGGGGATCTCTGTTTGAAGACACACCTTCAAGCTTCAGACAGTTTACACATCAGCCTCAATTCTCATTCCCTGCTTGTGCAAAACTTCAAAATTACCAGAGGTGAGTAACTGGAGGTTTCTTCTTTCCTAGGTCATCCCTGGTCACGTACATTGTCCTGTGAACATTTCAAAGTTCCCTCTGTCATCTAGTTCTTCAGGTATTCCTGTCAAATTTTGTGGCCAGGCTATCATTGACCCCAATTGAAATCACAGCCTTAGCCTGCTGTGGTGATATTACCAGGAAATAACCTTTGTTCTTAGTAATGCCCTGTGGGGAAGATGAACACTGATTCAAATAATTTAGAAACAACGCCCTGGGAATGGAGATTTTTCCAGGAGCTGCTAGCTTGGTCAAAATATGGACAGTGTTCTTTGGATAGGCATTTTAATAGAGCTCTCTGTAAACTGCAAGGTGCTGTCTTTTCATAGCTTCCATGCCTTTGGGCTGGGAGGGAAGATAGGAAGATGAGCTCTAAGTTAAAATGCCACAGATCCTATTGTTCTTAAAACGGTTCAGTATTTTTTTTTCTTTGGTTAGGTAAGCAGGTAGAAAATTTACTGAGAACACATGAGAGACACGTGGGCACTCTCGCAAAACAGAAGTGAAGAAAGTGAGAGGACTCAGTAATTTCTTCTTGAATGAATAGACACTTTTTAGTTCATTCTGTGCCTCTGATTAACTTTTAGGGTTCAGAAATAGTTATTTTTTTATTGTTTTGGAAGTATTTTTATTGATTTTATAGGTGTGGGTTCAACAATATCCTCAGTTCATTCCACTAAAAGTTCAAATCCTTCAGCTGCTAGGTTGTGGGGTAATTTGTTATACAGGAATAGATACCTAATGGATTACATAAAAGGGTTGTTTTAAGAAAGATAACGCAGAGAAAGTGTTTAACATGGTTTGTGCCAAAGGTAAGTGCTGAACAGTTACTTATACTACCCTCAACGTAAATTAGTATTGGGAAGTTAGTACATTCAGCCACCCATTTTAGAATAGTAGGCTAAAGGCCAGCATTCAGGTTTTGGTACCAACATGCCACACTATGAAAGCTTATTTTATTCTGATTGGAATAAAAATTATGTGCTAAATTTCACAACAATGTAGCATTTGGATTTTTACCCATGCCCTGAAAGATGATGCAAAACCATCGACAGCCAGAATACCTACATTAGTTATTAACTTTGTAGCCAGAAATGTACTTTTTTTTTTGCCTTGGATGTAATTGCCTGTACAATATCAGTAGTTAATAGTAGGTAGCTAAGTATTATAGTTCAGTCCTTTCTCTGCAAGTTACACATATAGGTCTTCCTATACCAGCAGTCTCCCTTTTTTCACATGGGTCTTACCGTTCACTTGCCGAAGTTCTTGATTCTTAGTCTTTAGAAAAATCTCAAGGTTTTTTATGAGATTCAGAGCCAAATCAGAATTCCCTGAAATTGAGTAAGGCACAATGGTTTGACCATATTGACCCAAATCCATTTCTCTAGAAGGCAGTACCGCATAGCCTAAGTCCACAGTTCCTAAATGATAGGTAGTGACAAGTATAATTACTGATATCTGTAGCAACATCAACTTCCAGTTACGGCGAGTGAAAAGCGCTCTTTTTATCAACATGGAACGAAATTGCTGGCAGTGAAGTGAAAACTAAAAAAGAGGAAAAGAAGCATATAACATTACAATGATTAGTGACTCAAATAGGAATGTTGAAATTCATTAAGATATATGTTTTCAAAATTTTGTAGTAGAAGAGGTACATATATAATACAAATATGTCCTTGATAGGAACCCAAGTAAATAACAAGATGGTATGAAAAGTTTAATGTGTTTAAGATATTAAGTGAAAGGATTAAGACTCAGTTTCTGATCTAACTACACCAAAACTACCAACTACATGATTTTCTTGATTAACATACTGGTAGAATTTCTCATCAGAAACATAAAATTATATTTAACTCTTTTATTTAATATGAAATAATAATTCTTCTATTTTCTCCATTTTATAAAGGAAATTAAATATTTTATATTACAAATTTCTTTCCCAAGGTTTTAATACACATGCTGTACGTAGTTCACAGTGAGAACTGTGAACTAATCTGATCAACCCAAATCTTTTGAATACAGTCATAACTCTTGTGTGTTGCCACAAAATAGGACAAAGGGAAATTTTATAGCATATGGGCAGGAGGCACCAGGGATCGAACTCCAGACCTCCAGCACGGCAGGTCAGAGCTCTGCCTGCTGAGCCACGGCAGCCACCCAGAACCCATCTCTTTGGCATCAGGAAATTAATGGAGTTGTAGTACAGGCTGCTCCATATCTGACAGGATTTTTTTTTTTACAGGATTTTCCATGGCTAAACTCCAATCCTCTTTTATGTTCAGATATTCCACAAAATGTAACTCTTATAACAAACTTACTAGGTTTGCATTCTTAGTGAATATGCTCACCCCAGTATTAAATTTAATGGTAGGAAGTTCATTCAAAGCAGAAGAAATTTTCTCATAATTTCTGGGCACATCATTATCCTTGTCTGTGTCTTGTCCTATTTTTTTGCGCTTCAAGGGAAGGGGCTGGATAGCCTGAATATCCGTTTGAGAATCTGCCAGCTTACAGACCCTACACACATACACACAAAAAGAGCACAAAGCATTTTGTTTTAGCCATATTCTATCTAATTTGGAAATGTCAAACAGGTCTCAAATTCGGAAGCCTTGTTGGTCTTTCTCATTGATTGGCAGGAGCATTGTATGGAGGCAGTACAATAAGAGTGGTACCTAACCACCAGTTGCAGGGCTGCTGCCAGAACATTGCAAGCTTTCTAATAATCTGAGGCAACATGAAGAAAACAATTACAATGCATTCTGTGTTTCATGAAATTAAAGGATTTATCTTTAATCTAAGATAAGTCTCTTCTTTTGGAAGTAAAAATATTCTTTATTTTTTAATGAAATATTAGGGACACATTGGAAGTTGTTTTTTTTAAATTACTTTTCCTACTACTGCCCATGCCTGAAGCTGGGTCTTTGGGTGTGAAGAGGCAATGAGAATGAAGAAATATATACAAGTAATTATACCTCAAGTGGGAAAATGTTAACTAGACACTTCATTTTTCTGTTAAGTAAAATGTTAAGTAGAAAAACAGAAGAATAAAGAAATTATAGTACATTGAGAGACAGGAAAGACTAATTCTACCATTCCAAGTGGTAAAAGACTTGGTAGAAAATATATAATTTGGCAAAGTGTATTTTTTTCTAAACCACAGAGTATCAAAATCTTTCCAATACTTTCCTGTTAGCATTTGCATGGAATACAATATTAATAAACTCTGAAGTATGACAGTCACAAGAAATGAGATCAGTGACTTCTTTTCTACTCAAAACAGATATCAAATACTGATTCAAAAAACCTGTTTGAAAATGTTACTGCAGTATTTCTGTTGTTTGATATTAAAAGAATTGAGGACTGTTGTGCTGTCCTACTCTTCTCTATCCTCTTCCTTAAGTTTTTATTCTTGTTTTTTGCATTGGTAATAAATTTCCATTAGAAAACATAAGAAAAGACAAACAAGCAAAAAGATAAATACAATTCAATGCATTTAGGAATTGACAGTGTTGTACAACTGCCATCTCTATCTTGTTCCAAAGCATTTCCATCACTCCAAAGTAAAAACCTTTACCCATTAAGCAGTTTCTCTCCATTCTCCCCTCCTACCAGAATTCAGGCAACCAACAATCTGAGTTCTATCTTTATGGATTAATCTATTCTGGATATTTTATATAAATGGAATCATACAATATGTAATCTTTTGTGTCTTGCTTCTTTTACTGGCATAATATTTCTAAGGTTCATCCAGGTTGTAGCATATATCAGTATACTGTTACTTTTTATGGCTGAATAATAGTCCATTGTATGAATATACCACAATCTGTTTATGCTTTCATCTTTGCTAGTGAACTTTCCCTTCATTTTATTAATTAGAAAAGTTGTGGGTTTATAGAAAAATCATGCAGAAAGTACATATACAGAATTCCCACATAACACCCCCACAGTTTCCCCTATTGTTAACACTTTGCCTTAGTGTTGTTAACTTTGTTATAAGGGATAAAACAGTATTATCATAATTACACTATTAACTACAGTTTATATTTACTTAGGGTTTATTCTTTGTGTTCCACAGTTCTCCTTTTAAAAATTTGTATTCTGGTAACATATAAAACCTGAAATTTCCCATTTTAACCAGTTTAAAATATAAAATAGAATGACGTTAATTACAATTTACAATGTTGTGCTACTGTCACAACCCCCCATTACCAAAATGTTTCCATCACTCCAAATAGAAACTCCATACTAATTAAGCCCATTCCCTACCCCCTTGCTAGCCTCTGGTAACCAGCATTCCAGTTTGTTACTCTATGAATTTGATATTTCATATGTTAGATAATACAATATTTGTCCTTTTGTACCTGGCTTATTTAACTCAACATTGTGTCTTCAAGATTCATTTATGTTGTACTATGTATCAGAACTCCATTCCTTTTGACAGCTTAATATTCCATTGTATGTATATACTATATTTTGCTTATCCATTAGTCAGTTGACAGATATTTGGTTTGCTTCCATGTTTTGGAAGTTATGAATAATGAACATCAGTGTACAAATATCTGTTTGAATCCCTGCTTTTAATACTTTTTGTTATATACCTAGAAGTGAGATTGTTGGATCATACGGTAATTCTATGCTTAGGTCTCTGTCTTCCACAACAAACTGTCATCCGCAGTCTTCCACAGCAGCTACACATTTTACATTCCCACCAAAAATGTGTGAGTGTTCCTATTTCTCTACATCCCCTCCAACATTTGTAATTTTCTGTTTTTTTTTAATACTAGCCATTCTAGTAGGTATGAAATGATATTTCATTGTGGTTTTGATTTGTATTTCCCTAATAGCTAATGTTGTTGAGCATCTTTTCATGTGATTTTTGGCCTTGTGTATATTTTCTTTGGAGATTTATCTATTGAAATCTTTTGCCCATTTTTCAATTGAGTTATCTCTTTGTTGTTGAGTTGTAGGATTTCTTTTAAAATTTGGATATTAAAACTTTATCAGCTATGATTTCCAAATATTTTCTCCCATTCTGCAGATTGTCTTTTCACTATTATGATAAAGTCCTTTGATGCACAAAAGTTTTTATTTTTGATAATGTCACATCTATTTTTCCTTTTATTGTTTGTCCTTTCTAAGCAAAAAAAGTCAAAGAAATCATTGCCTAACACAAGGTCCTGAAAATATTGCCTTGTGTTTTCTTCTAGGAGTTTTATAGTGTTGGATATTTTATTTAGGTCTTTGATCCATTTTGAGTTAATTTTTGTATATAATGTGAGGTAGGGGTTCAACTTCATTCTTTTCCACATGGATATCCAGTTTTCCCAGTGCCATTTGTTAAAGAGACTATTCTTTCTCAATGAATGGACTTGGTACCCTTGTGATAATCAATTAGGCATAGATGTGAGGGATTATTACTGATTCTCAATTTGATTACAATAGTCTATACACTGGTCTTTATGCAAGTCTCCCACTATTTTGACTACTGTAGCTTTGTAATAAGTTTTAAATTGGGAAGTATAAGTCCTCCAACTTTGATCTTCTTTTCAAGATGGTTTTGGCTATTTAGGGCCCCTTACCCTTCCAAATAAATTTGATGGTTGACTTTTTCATTTCTGCAAAGAAGACTGCTGGAATTTTCATTGGGATTGCACTGAACCTATAAATTGCTTTGGGTGGAATAAGCATCTTAACAATATTTAGTCTTCTTTCAGGAATGTTTTGTAGTTTTCCACATATAAATCCTTTATCTCCTTGGTTAGATATTCAATTCTCAAAATTTTGCAAACCATCAATTTCTGTTTCTTTATGTTTAAGAGTTCAGTTCTTGGTGTATCCCTTGCCTCTTGCATTTTACTGTAAGCTATAAGGAGAAGCCAAGCTGCACTTTCCACATTTAATTTGGAAATCTCTTCAACTTAATATTCAAGGTCATTGCTTTCAAATTCTGTCTTCCACCCAACATCAGGACTCAATTTTGCCAAATTCTCTACTACTTTATAGTAAGTGTTTCCTTGCTAACAATTTGCAATGACACATTCATCATTTCTGTCTAAGTCCTCCTCATAAGTACCTTTAGTGTCTATATTTCTACCAACAATCTCTTCAAAGAAATCTAGACCTTTCCTATCAAGAATTCTTCCAGAATCTTCCCCTTATCCATTTATAAAGTCATTCCAGCATTTTCAGCATTTGCTAATAGCAGCACCCCACTTTTCTGATACCAAAATCTGTTTTGGTTTGCTAAAGCTGTTGGAATGCAATATACAAAAAAAATGAGCTGTCTTTTTCAATGAGGATTTATTAACTTCCAATTTACAGTTCTTTAGCCATGAAAATGTCCAGCTCAAGGAATCAACAGGATGATAGCAAGACTCTGAAGAAAGGCTGATGGCATCTGAGACACCTCTGTCACATGGGAAGGCATATGGCCAGCCAGTAGTCCTTTGCTCCTGGGTTTCATATTTTCAGCTTCTGGTCCTGGTGACTTCCTGTCTGAAGCATCTGTGGGTTCTCTGTTAGCTTCCCCAGGGCTTTTCTCTATGAGTGTCTCTCAATTTCTCTTCTGTATGTTTCATCCTCTTATAAAGGACTCCAGCAAGTGGATTAAGACACACCTTGAATGAGGTGTGTCACATCTCAATTGAAATAGCCTAATCAAAAGGTACCACCCACAATAGGTCTGCACCCATAGGAATGGATTAAAAGAATGGACTTTTCTGGTGGTAACAGCTTCAAACTACCACACCCCACCACTTTGATGACCAGGTTATTTTCTTCAGAAGACTTACACTATACCCCACAAATGTCAACTTTTAATGGGACTCATTGATTGCTTCTATCTGGTTAGTCACTTGCTTGATCCATGTTTTCATCTTAGTTTCAACCAAGTCTTATTTCACTGTTTTATTTTTTATGTTTCCATCAGTTTGAAAGTTGTCACACAGAAGGTTATGTTCCCAGTACTCTTTGGAAGTTTACATTAGAGAGCAACAAGTGACAACAGACTTATCACTGACTATATTCCCCAGGATTCTCCAGTTCATACTCAAATCCCTTGGCTGAGAATACCTTTTTTTAAAAATATTTTCATTAAGAAATATGCACACACAAACAGTTCACCAATATTTTATAATCAATGGCTCACAATATCATCACATAGTTGTGTATTCTTCACTATGATATTTTTTGAACATTTGCATAACTCCAGAAGAAGAAATAAAAACAAAAATAAAGAGCTTATACATCCCATACCCCTTACCCCAACCCCACTGAGTCAATCTATCCAATTTTTACCCTTTATTTCCCCCTAATTTATTTATTATCCTTTTTTTACTCATATATACATACTCTGGATAAAAGGAGTCAGATACAAGGTTTTCACAATTACACAGTTACACTGTAAAAACTATATAATTATAATCTTCCTCAAGAATCAAGTCTGCTGGAACATAGTTCAACAGTCTCAGGTACTTCCCATAAACTAAAAGGGGATATCTACATAACAAATATGAATAACTTCCAGGATAACCTCTCAACTCTGTTTGAAATCTCTCAGCCACTGAGACTTTGTCTCATTTTTCTCTTTCCCCTTTTGGTCAGGAATGGTTTCTCATTCTATGATGCTGGGTCTAGGCTCATCTCTGGGAATCAGGTCCCACATTACCAGGGAGATTTATACCTCTGGGAGCCATGTCCCACATAGTGGGGAGGGCAGTGCATTCACCTGCCAAGTTGGTTTAGAGAGAGAGGCCACATCTGAGCAACAAAAGAGGTTCTCTGGGGGGTGACTCTTAGGCATAATTTTAAGTAGGCTTAGCTTCTCTTTTGTGGGAATAACCTTCACAGGGGGCAAGCCCCCAAATTGAGGGCTCAGTCTATTGAATTGGTTGTCCCCACTGTTTGCGAGAATCAGGAATTCCCCAGGTGGGGAAGTTTAAAAATACCTCCTTTCTCCCCAGTCCTCCAAGGGACTTTGCAAATACTTGTTTATTCTCTGCCCAAATTACTCTGGGATATATTGGATCATCACATCAACCTGTACAAACCAATAAGATCTCAAGTCCTATTCAAGAGTCCATGTAATTATGGTGTTCAAGTAAACTGACCATACAAGTTAAATTAAGTTAATGTGCTACCCAAAATATAAATTTTGCACCAAATAAATATCTCTCTCTTTGGTCTTGCACAGAGGTTAAAGTTTGAAAATATGTGCCTGAGAATGCCTTTTGATGGCCGGTCTGGCCTGGGAAAGTGATGATGGACCTGGCCACTGACTGCACCTCTGACAGTCTTGACTACCAAAGCAAGAAAGACTTAAGGGGCAATAGTCACTAAGCAATAGGCATCAAGACTCTTCTTACCTCTATGCATGCCTACTGAGGTCATCAATGCTCACCCCTGGCAGGCACATTAGATCACTAAAGGCCTCAAGGGAGTGTGCTGGTTTGAAAATGTTCTGTACCCCAGAAAAGCCATGCTCTGTTAATCCAATCTTCTGGATGGGATCTTTTGTTTAGGTTATTTCCATGGAAATGTGACTCTCCCAATAGTGGATGGGACCTTTGAGATGTGGTCCTGCCCATTCAAAGTGGGCCTTACTTTGTTTACTGGAGTCCTTAAAAAAGTTCACGGAGAGAGAGCTCAGAACTAATACAAAAATTATTGTATTAGCTTCATACATATTAGCTTCATACATACCTAGACACAGATGTATGAAGATGATTGGAGACAGAACAGAAGCTCAGAGAGGAGGCCACTGGAACCAGGAGCTGAAAGCAATGAAATCCAGGAGCAAAGGGTTAGCAGATGTTGCCATGTGCCTTCCCATGTGATAGAGAAACCCTGGATGTGATCAGCCTTTATTGAGTGAAGTATCCTCTTGTTGATGCCTTTATTTGGATATCTTCATGGCCTTAGAATTGTAATTTGTAACTTAATAAATCTCCTTTATAAAGGCCAGTCCATTTCTGGTATACTGCAATCCAGCAGCATCAGCAAACTAAAACAGGGAATTCCCATGAGAAAGAACCCAATTATATTTACCTGGTCATTGACCAGGCTCTCCAGTTATAAATGTAAGAGAATTCTTAAGACACAAGAGCGCCCATCCTCTTTAACTCAGATATGATTAAGAAAATATGTATGACATGTAAGTGGAAAGCAATAAATTCTAATCAATGTTGCAGGATTCTGTTAAGTGCAACACCAATAAGCTCAAACAAATGTCTTAAAAACATAATATTTAGAATGGGCTAGTTGACAGACCAAAAATTCCCAATTTAAGTGCTTAGCTTACATTATATTTAAACATTTCTAGAGTAAGTGCTCACTATAATGACAAAAAAAATAGACAATATATCTGGAACTAACTTTAAATGTGAAAATAGGTTTATAAGCACTCTCTTAACCCTTTTCCCAAAGTATGTTTAAACGGCTTTACCATGCAGAGTTATGGCTTCCTGGAAGTGTTGCAAATCAGTCTCTATAGATGAGCTAGTTTCTATTGAAGTATCTCAGTTAGAGGACACTACAGTCAGTCTTGGGGGAGCTCTTGAGTTTTGAAATGGAGCAACTTTTCTACATAAGAAGTTGATGAAATCTTCTCTATGTATAGTTATGCATTTTTAAACTCAAGCGAACACATCCTTATTTCGTCACTGACAGTCAATATGAATTCCAATACCAAAACTTCACTGCTGGTTATCCATGCTTTCCTTGTAGAGATTGGTGACAGTGGTGGCTACATTTTATAAGGGGACCCTAAGTGAAAATCCTGGCTGCTGACACACTTGGTCTTCTAGATCTGAGTTAGGCAGTGGCTGAGCTCTGGAAAAGGTGCCACAGGTTTTACTGCTTGTGCTAGGGAAGTGTGGTAGATACTACCTCCTCTTATAGCTATGGGGCAGCTGCTCTTCTGGCTTGGCCTTGACCAGGTACTGCTGCTTTCACTTGGAGAACCAGTGCTTGGCCATGCTCCTAGATCTCGGCCTTGCCCTCCTTCCGCTCCTCCATCCTTTGTCACTGTACCCTTCTCAGGGGTTCCCACCCCCAATCCCCTCGATACCCAACTCCCACCCCAACCACCCCTCCCTGGGAGCGCTGTTGAGCTGACTAACCACCAGTAGTGGTGGCAGCTACTCCCAACTGCCTGGGCCTCCTGCATCCTGAGGGCCTGCAAGACCCACCCTGTAGCCCAGGGCCTCCCCACTCTGGACCCTGCAGGAGGGCACCACCCCCAGATGACTGTCACTGCTTGCTGGAACCCACCAACCTACCAACCCCTCCCCACCCCTGTGAACTATGTGCTATGGTCTTCCTAGGGCCATGGCTGTTGACTTTCAAGACCTCTGTGTAGCCTGGCTTGCATCACAGAACCCACACCAAAGACTCTCTCCCTCAGTTTTTAAAAAAAATAATTAATTAATTAATTAATTAATTAATTAAACATAACATACAAACTCAAACATTCTTATCATATGGTCATTCCATTCTTGATATCGATAACTCACAATACCATCACATAGTTGTATATTCATCATCATGATCATTTCTTAGAACATTTGCATCAATTCAGAAAAAGAAATGAAAACAGAAAAAATATTCATACATACCATACCCCTTACCCCTCCCTTTCATTGATCACTAGTATTTCAGTCTACTAAATTTAACATTTGTTCCCCCTATTATTTATTTATTTTTAATCCATAAGTTTTACTCCTCTGTTGATAAGGTAGATAAAAGGAGCACCAGACACAAGGTTTTCACAATCACACAGTCACATTGTGAAAGCTATTATCATTATACAATCATCTTCAAGAAACATTGCTACTGGAACACAGCTTTACATTTTCAGGCAGTTCCCTCCAGCCTCTCCATTACACCTTAACTAAAAGGTGATATCCATATAATGTGTAAGAATAATCTCCAGGATAACCTCTCGACTCTGTTTGGAATCTCTCAGCCAACTGCCACTTTATTTTGGCTCATTTCGCTCTTCCTCCTTTTGGTCGAGGAGTTTTTCTCAATCCCTTGATGCTGAGTCCCAGCTCATTCTAGGATTTCTGTCCCATGTTGCCAGGAAGGTCCACACCCCTGGGAGTCATGTCCCACACAGAGAGAGGGAGGGCAGTGAGTTTCCTTGTTGTGTTGGCTGAGAGAGAAAGGCGAAATCTGAGCAACAAAAGAGGTTCTCTTGGGGGTGACTCTAAGGTCTAATTTTAAGTAGGCTTAGCCTATCCTCTGTGGGATTAAGTTTCATACAAACAAACCGAAAGATTGAGTCTCCCTCAGTTTTGAAGGATAGTTTTGTCAGATATAGACTTCTTCACTTGAAGTTTTTCTCTTTCAGCATCTAAATATATCATACAGTCGCCTTCTTGTGTTCATGGTTTCTGCTGAGAAATCCACACTTAGTCTTATTGGGCTTTCCTTGTATGTGGTGGATTGTTTTTCTCTTGCTGATTTCAGAATTCTCTGTCTTTGGGATTTGACAATCTGATTAGTAAGTGTCTTGGATTAAGTCTGTTCAGATCTATTCTATTTGGGGTGTTTCACTTCTTGAACCTGTAATTTGTTGTCTTTCATAAATGTTGGGAAATTTTTGGCTATTATTTCCTCAATTTTTCTTTCTGTCCCTTTCTCTCTTTCTCCTCTCTTCTCCTTCTGGGTCACACATGGCATGTATGTTCAGGCACTTCATGCTGTTATTCAATTCCTTGAGATGCTGCTCAAATTTTTCCATTCTTTTCCCTATCTGTTCTTTTGTGAGTAAGATTTTGGATGTCTCATCCTGTAGTTCACTGATTCTTTCTTCTGCCTCCTGAAATCTGCTATTATATATCTCCACTGCATTTTTTAATCTCATCTGTTGTCTTTCATTCCCATAAGGTCTATTTTTGTTTGTTTGTTTGTTTTGTATTCTTCTGAGTTCTTCTTTAGGCTCACCCAGTATCTTCTTTATATCTATCTCTTTTGCAACATTTTCCTTGAATATACTTAATTAGTTATTTCAGCTCCTCTATCTCATCCGAAGTTTTAGTTTGTTCCTTTGACTGGACCATATCTTCCTATTTTTAGTGTGACTTGTGATTCTTTGCTGGTGTCTAGGCATCTGATTTTCTTGATTAGTTTATTCTGGAGGTCATTTTTTCTCTTTTACCTAGGGTTATCTTGTTGATTGGTATTGTGCTATAACTCTTCTTTGACACTTGATTCAATTTATTCTAGACATTTAGAGTAGCTTGTGTTTAATCGAATTTTTTTTAGCTCTTGATTATTTTATGTTTGCCCTGAATTTATGGAATGATTTTTGAGATTGCCCTATTTGTGCAGTTATTTTTCCTATAGGAAAAAGCTTTTTCTTCCTTCTTCCTCTTAGTGAATGTTAATCAGTTCTGGTTTTGTTTTGCCTCTATATGTTTTTTTTTTTAAATGTTTTTTTAGTTGTGAAATGCATCATTATACAAAAAAAGCAATAAATTTCCAAGTACATTTTAATAAGTAGTTACAGAACAGATTTTACAGTTTGGTTTGGTTTCAGTTCCATGACTTTTTATTTTTTTCTTCTACCTGCTCCAAGACACTGCAGACCAAAAGAAGTATCAATATAATGACTCAGCAGTCATTTGTTAAATCCTATCTTCTCTGTTATACTCCTTCTCTTTAAATAACAACATACATAAAAGCAATAAATTTCAAAGTACATCACAACTATTAGTTGTAGAACAGATTTCAGAGTTTGGTATGGGTTACAATTCCACAATTTTAGGTTTTCATTTCTATCTGCTGTAAGGTATCTGAGGATAAAAGAAATATCAGTATAATGATTCAGCACTAATACTCATTTGTTAAACCCGACCTTCTTTGTATAACTCCACCATCAACTTTGATCTTTTTCCCACTCTTTAGGAGTATTTGAGGTATTCTCATTCTAACTTCTTCATGTTGGAAGGGGCTGTCAATAAAATGGGATAGGGAAATAGAACTAGTTAATGTTCTGGAAAGGCGGGCCCCTCTGCATTTCAGAACTTATCTGATCCAGATAAGGTTTAGGTTTTGGAGAGTTAACCTAGTGCATGGAACCTTTGTAGAACCTTATATAATGCTCTTTGTATTATTTAGGATTGGTAGTAATGGTTTTGGTTGGGGTTTGGCAAGTTATGATAGGTAGCAATGTCTAACAGAAGCATGAGTCAGAGTGACCTCCAGTGTAGCCTCTCAACTCTATTTGAACTCTCTCAGCCACTGATACCTTGCTACTCTTCTTCTCCCCCTTTTTGTCAGGATGGCATTGTTGATCCCCTGGTGCGAGGGCTAGGCTCATCCTTGGGGGTCATCTCCCATGCCACAAGGGAGACTTTCATCCCTGGATGTCACGTAGGGGGAGGGCAATGGTTTCACTTGCAGAGTTGGGCTTAGAGAGAGAAAGACCACATCTGAACAACAAAAGAGGGACTTACCTCTATGTGTTTTTAATTTTCCTTTTTTATCTCTAGCTAGTTTTACCTGGAGGACTGATTCTTGGACGAGGGTCCCCTTAGAAAGGACCTACCCCAGTCAACTCTTCCCAGCCAAGACATGTCCAGGGCTCATGAAGGGGGTGTAGATCACTACCAGGGTTCCCTGCAGAGTAGACTCAGCATGTCCAACTTTCTGTAAAGTCTCCTGATTTTGTTCTTTTCCTGTAGTGCTCAGAAGATGGCACTCTTTAGCCTGCTGCTCCCCACAGGCCTGTGGTAGTACTGTGCCTTTAATTCTCAGTCAACCCCACCCCTGCTGGGGGCATGTTTGGGACAGAGGCTGAGAGAAGGCTATTCGAAAGTGTTGCTATTTTCTCAGCAACTGGGATCTGAAGTCTCTAAATAACAGCCACAGCCTGTGCTGGGCCTTGCCCTGCCCCCTTTTCGTGGGGAAGAACTGCTCTTCAGCACCTGGCTCCCTGCTGGCCATAAGAGTTACAATAACTCTCAAGAGCAGCATTTCTTCCCCTGCTGGTACATGGTTGTTACAAGAGTTGAGTGCCACTTTTTGTGGGTTTAAACTGTTGCTGATATCCTAACCCCTGGGAAATAAATTCTCTAAATGATAGCTGCTAATTGTACCGGGCCCTGCCCCAACACCTTCTTGGGGAAGAGGCACTCTTCAGTGAACTGTCTCCGCTGCCTGAGACGATACTGTGCCTCAAAGTTGACCCTATTTCAGCCTCTACTGGGCAGTACTGAAATGGAGACTAATGGGCTGCTTAAAAAAATGTAGCTAATGTAGCTGTTCTCAGAGCTAGTATCCAGCAGTCCAAACTCATTAATCAAAGTCACCATTGGTGTCTGGCTGAATCCTCTTGCCCTGATCCTGGAGAGAGGGCTTCTATTTCCCAGTGGAGAGTGACTCCCAAGTCAGGCTGCTGTGCCCGTGGGGGATGGGCACCAGCCTCCACAGCATGGCAAGTTTTACTTAAAGCTCTTCACTGTGATTTACCTGTCTCATTCTTCCACTCATTCCTGGCTATAGCACAATGTGTATCTGGGTTCCAGAGTCCCTGAAACACTTGTCAGACAGTTCCTGGTGATTTTTCTAACTGTCCTGGAGGATGGCCTAAGTCCTACAACTCCATCTTCTGCTAGCCTTCACCAACACTATTATTTTTGAATAAGCTTTCTTCCCAAATTATCACTCATATTATTTTCCAAGATTCCTTATTCCTAGGCTATTTTGCTCCACTGATTACTTGTCTACTCTTATACCAATATCAAAGACTTTAAATTATTATAGTTTTATAAGTCTTGATATCTAATATGGCAAGTCCTTAATCCATGTTCTTTATTTCAAACTTACATCATCCATTCTTAACAGTTTCTCTCTCTTGGCAAATATCTAATATGGATTTAAAAATCAGTTTACAGAACATCCTGTTGGGGATTTGGTAGAAATATCACTGAATTATTTTGGGAAAAAGTAACACCATTATGATTTAGAAATTGCCCATTAATGAAAATATCTTTTCATATTCTGATCTGTCTTTCGTTCTACCATAAAGTTAAATAATTTTCTCTGTAAAGAGCTTAAACATTTTTTTGTTAGGTTTATTCCTAGGTACACTTTAGATTTTGTTGCTATTGTGAATGGTTTCCTTTTTCTTATAATATTTACTATTAATGTAATTGTTGGTTAATATTAACATGTTTATGTTGTACTTAGCAAACTTTCACAATTTCTCTAGTTAGTTCTAAATGTTTGTATGTTTTCTTGAATTTTCTAAGTGGATGATTACATTGCCTAAAATAGTGACAGTGTGTTTGGTCCTAATTTTCTGGGGCAGAGACAGTAATCACCAAATATTCATGTGCTCTGGAATTTATGTCAGAATTTATTACACCTCGGAATTAAGGGAGATCATGTAATTTGTTCTGAACAATAAGATTTGAGAAGGAGTGATAGATGCCATTGCTTATTTTTCTCGTTTGAGTTAGCGATTGGATTGTTGAGTTGCTACATGGAAGAGAGCTACCATTGTGGATCCTGTGACTTGCAGTAGACTTAGAAGAAGTCAGAAATAAATTTTTTGAGTGTGTCAAGCTTATGAATTTTGGGGAAATTTTCTTTGGGGAATTTTTCTATTGTTACTACAGCATAGACAATTCTGTCTTAATACATTTTCTAATCTTTGTACATCCACTTTTTTCTGATGGTATTGACTAGAGTCAACAGTAAAATTTGAACAGCAGGAAAGATAATGGACAACCATACCTGATTATTAACTTTAACTGGAAAACTTTTGAAGTTTTACCTTTGTGTATCACTTTGTTTAAAGTTTCAGTAGCCATTTTTTATAGGGCTAAGAAGCTCAGTTTGCTAAGAGTTGTATTACTAAAATCATATCATGAATGTTGATTTTTAAAAATGTATTTGCTACATTAATTGAGACGGTTATATGGTTCTTGGCCTTTAAATTATTGATAGGGTGAACTTACATTAAAGGCTATTTTTACATTAAGCCATTTTTCCTCTTCCAACTTGTGAATTATTATTTTTTTAGACATTGCCGAATCTGGTTTGCTGATCTTTTGTTTAGGATATTTATATTTCATGCTCATATGTCAGATTGATTTATAATTTTATTTTCTATTATTGTCTTTATTTACTTTAGTATTTATAAGGGTAAATACATATCAAAAATGAAAAAAAAAATCCCTGGTGCAAAAAGTGAGAGGGATTCTCCTCCTTCCTTGCCCTTTTCTTAGAGCATTTTCCTTGGAAAACTTGTAATTCTAATATTCTCTACCCTATGAGATATGTGTTAATCTTTTAAAGCTAAATAAGACTATTTGCCAGTTTTATAATTCAGGAATGTCTTTCTCAAAAATCTGGGGGTCATTTCTGTAAAATATAATCATCAAGGAAGACAGTGCCCCTAACTCCCAGTTTCCAGGGAAGGATAGGATCTGAACTTCAGTAGTCTCCTGGTTGCAAGTTGCAGATCTATCACCTGTCGTAATGATATGAGAAGTTTACCTTTTTTTGGAGGCTAAAGATAATTAGCAGACACAGGTGGATAACCCAAGTAACAAGTGAATTTAGAATGTATGACAGATTGTGCTGTCCAGTTCTTTTACTTGAAGACTATTTTTTTTTTATCCTGAGAATATATTGTTTATGTGTTTGGAAAGTATATTCTTTGATTTTTAGGGACAAAGATCTCTCTCCTTATATATATGAGAAAGAAAGGGAGAGACAGGCTTATATGCATTAATAAAGCACTTTAGTCATTTTTATCTACCTCATTCGTCAGGTTCTGAGAGAAATGTGTTAGAGTCTCCCATACACTGTTTATTTAACTTTTCTTTGTATTTTATTTCCAAATTAGGCAATACAGATTCTTGACTCTAATAGGGCCTAATGGACTATTTATTATTTGGTCTGTTATTTCAATAAAACAAAAAATATGACAACAGAACATATAAAATCATTATTTGCAGTTACAAATGATAGTCTATTTGGAAAACTCCAAAGAATCAGAGAAGTTGAATAATTTTTAAGGATTTTCAAGTATAAGTTTTGGGGAGAAGGCTGAAAAAATGATGCTGAAACTTATGTGGCAGTTCAGCATTGTCATAATTTTGAAAAATAAATATAATGAAGAGGAATTGCACTATCACACAATGAAAATGTTTTAGAGGCTGTGGAATTATCATACAAAATTAGATCCTTGGAAAAGGATCTCAGGACATGTAAGATTGTAAAGGCATCATTTCAAGTGACTGACATTGAGACAACAGAATAATCATTTGGAAAAAATAAGTTAAATTGATGCCTTGCCTCATAATAAAATAAAAACAAGGTAACAGAAACAAAATGTCATAAAAAATATGGGTGAGTATTTATTTGAGTTGGAAATATTTTTTTAAGTCTAAGAAAAGAAACCATAATAAAAAATGTTGCTTTAGACTCTAATTCAAAATAAATTAAAAATTAAAAGGTAATGACAGTTTGGGGAAATGTTCGCAAGATGGATGTCTTTTAAAGGGAAAGAGTGTTAATATTTACAGAGTTCTTGAAATCACTAAGTTCAAAAACCCTCTACTGCGTTGATTTGAATCTGCTACTTACTAGCTTTGTGGCTTTGGGAATTATGTAAATTTAATCTATCTTTAGTTTTTTTACCTACAAAGTGGGGATAATAATAGAACCTACTTAATAGGGCCATTGTAAGGATATAATGTAATCAAATTCAATAGTACTTTGCAAACAGTAAGTGCTTAATTTAATTAAACTGCTCCAGTCTTCATAAATCAATCTCATCATTGTTGTCACAACCACTTATGCACTGTACAATGCCCTTTAAATAAATTAACTCTTATTTTCACTTTAGTCCTTTTTAGAGAATTTAAACTGAAGCTTGGAGAGGTTATGTAACTCACCTGAGGCCATTATAGCTAACTTCCTATCCCAGATCTATCTGACTTTTCTGCCCTTCTTCCTTCCACTAAGGCTTGCTTGCTAAATATACTGTACAAAGTGTTTTACCACAATGAGGAGTTATTAGAGGTGATAGAGATGCTCTCCTACAGGAACAGATTGCCCTCTAAGCCTTAAAATGTAACAACATGATTGGTCATCTTAAAAGAGACAGTGGTTAGTGACTAAAATGTGGTAGAATGTCCAATGGAACTAAAGAAAGATTAGTCATTAAGTAGGATAAGAGACTCTGAAGCAAACATTGCCAATAACCCCCAGGAGAGAGGGTGTCAGGATTCCAAGTTTTAACCTGTAAATTCCCAGTGGCAGGTAGATCCTCTAGTGTGGAGATAATGGTTTTAAATTTCATTCATTCATTCATCCATGAACTATTTTTGAGTATCCATTATGTGACAGACATTGTTTGAGACCCTAAGTATAAGCAGTGAACCAAACAGACATGTCCTTGCCTTTACAAAACTCATAAAATAACCTCATAATTTAGCTCCATAGGTAACATGCTTGGAGTCAACAGAACATTAGACTGAAAGGCCTCTTGGCCACTCTATTTCTAGTGGTGAATTAAAGAAGTGACCTTTTGATTTATATACATCAGTCCAAGTTACTTTTGAGACACTGACAATATTAGCTCCACGAACCTGAGAGAATGAGTCTAGACCTGGTCTGTCATATCCTTATCAGAAAAAAGACATTTTGTGTCTTTTTTCCTTTTGAAAAGCTAGACAGCTGCCCTTTCCTAGGGAAAGCCTGAACTCCCTAGGCACATTCATTTTGAACTTTGTTCACACAGTAGAAGAAACAAACTATGTGCAAATTGAATATATTACAGAAGCATGATTAGGTCAAGATTTTTAAATGAACACTAGTATGGACTTCAAGTTAGAACTAGAATTCTTTCCTATGATGAATAGATGTTAATTCTCTTTTTAAACTTTTTCTGGTAAACCCTTTTTTGATGCATATGCATATGCATCAAGGCCCAAGCTCAAAATTTTTACATATTTCTCTAATATATGGAACTACACTAGCATAAAATATGAACATATCTAAAAACTCATTAATACTGTGATTACTCCATCTACAAACATGGTGAGGTTTGCTCTCAAATTGACATAGGATTTTATAGGTGGAAGGATTTTATAGGATTTTTCAGGTCATCATTACTCACTTAAAGAAGACTTCTTCCATGGTGGTGACTGAAGCACCAAAGCTGGCAATGCCTAACTCTTTTTGATTCTTGTCCAGATCATTAAACAGACCTTCAAACCTAGAAGAAGAGGAGGAAAAGAAAAAACTAGCACTAACTAACCTAAATGAATTTTCAATATAGTTTCGTCTCAAAATAATTTCTTATTAGTAATATGAAAAATGTTTAGTAGATCTTTCTTCACTGCAATGCTTATGATGAAACAAAAGGGAAGAAGAAGGATTTATCTTAGCAAAGAACCCCATGGTAGCTTGATCTTTTATTCTTCTAATAATATCAATTAATTTCCTATGTATGTTCAGGACTATAGCTAGCTGACAAGAAGTTAAATATTGACATATGGCTCTTACATCAAAGAAAAGAGTTCTCAAATTTCAGAAAATGGAGTTGGTGAAGTGAAAATCTCTTTCTGAGAGAGAAAGGCTTAGTCAAATAGCTAGGGGAGTTATATGGTAGTTTTGGCAATTAAGTCGTAGTTATATCAAGAGTTCTAAAGAAATTTTATAGGGTTTGATTTGTGCTCAGGGCCCTGAGGGGTCTATGCTGGACCCTCTGGAAGGCCTCAAAAACCATGTTTGGGGGTTGGACAGCCCAGGCAGGTGCATCAGGGCAAGGAGGCATGCAGCTGCCCATGGCCCAGGTCTGGGGTGCGCCTCCTGCACAGCCGGTCTGTTGAGGACAACTTACTGCAGGCATTCCAGAGGAGATGCCCCAAGATGAATGTCTTTCACAAGTGCTACTGAAGTGAAAGGATTTACAACAGTTTGGAACCACAGTGGCAGATAAAACCAACTCCTTGGGGCTCAAGTATATGGGGATGGCCTGGATGAAAAAGCTGAGGAAGTGGAATGTAGAGAATGGGAGACCATCCAGGTAGTAGACCAAGTTACCTACCATACAGAGGCTCAGACCCCTCAGGAGTGCATGGACAGGGAAGCAAGGATGAGGAAGTAAGCAAAGTCACATGGGACCACGCCCCTGTGTCCTGCCCCCACACCCCACCCCTGCCCCCCGGTCCTGTTCTATGCCCCGCCCTATACCCCCACTGAGGTGTACACTACCCACCCCCCAGCCCTGTGGTTGGTGGCTTCCAGTGTGCACTGGGACCAGCGGACCTGGCTGGAATTTCACTGGGTTTCCATCCATCTCACCCAGCTACCACAGTTAAGGAGAGGTGGGCCTGAGGGGATGAGGAACCTCAAGTGCCAGAAGAAATGAAAAGTGCAGTTTGGCAAACTGCCTATCTGTCTAACTTCAAACAGATCCTCAAGTAGAGTTGCATCTCCTGCATGAGGTCCAGGCCTTGCTTTGGTGGGGAATTACTGAAAAATGAAGTGCAAAAGGAGACCTTCAACACAAACCCAAACAAACACTAAACCTTAAATGACTGAGGGAAATAAACTGTGCTGGTTTGAAAGGATTTATGTACCCTAGAAAAGCCATGATTTAATCCTAAGCAATCTTGTGGGAGCAACCGTTTTTCTTAATCCTTATTCAGTACTATAGATTGGAAACTTGATTGGGTTATCTTCATGGAGATGTGGGTATTAAACTTTATTAGATAGAGACATGTCTTCATCCATTTTATGTGGGTCTTGATTAGTTTACTGGAATCCTATAAAAGAGGAAACATTTTGGAGAAAGGAGGAGATTCAGAGAGAGCAGAGAAGAATGACATGGCTACAAGAAGCAGAGTCCACCAGCCAGTGACCTTTGCAGATGAAGAAGGAAAATGCCTCCCGGGAGCTTCATGAAACAGGAAGCTAGGAGAGAAAGCTAACAGATGATTCCATGTTTGCCATGTGTCTTTCCAGATGAGAGTGAAACCCTGTGTTCTCCATGTGCCTTCTCACTTGAGAGAGAAACCCTGAACTTCACTGGCCTTCTTGAAGCAAGGTATCTTTCCTTGGATGCCTTAGATTGGACATTTCTATAGACTTGCTTTAATTGGGACATTTCCATGGCTTAAAAACTGTTAACTTACAGCTTATTTTATTCTCCCTTTTAAAAAGCCATTCCCTTTCTGGTATATTGCATTCCAGCAGTCAGCAAACTAGAACATCAACCTTTAAAATAACCCTATCTAAATAATCAAATGCCTTGACACCAACAGAAAATCACAAAGCATATGAAGATGCAGGCAGATATGGCCCAACCAAATGCCCAAATTAAGATACTGGAGGAGACACAGACTTTGGAACAATTAATCAAAGATGTTCATATAAATTTCCTAAATAAATTTAATGGATTGGCTAATGATATAAAGGATATCAAGAAGTCACTAGAAGAGCATAAAGAAGAATTTGAAAGAATAAGTAGTAAAATAGCAGATATCACAGAGTTGAAACATACTGTAGACCAAACTAAAGATGTTATACAGGAAGAATTAACCATATTTTAGGTTCAAAAGATTATCTTCTCTGGAAACCCATCCACTTCTTGAACACATTTCCTATTCTCAATGAGAGACTATTACACTTACATTTGATTACCCTCAGAGAAAGTGAACTCAAAACTCTCCATTTTCTAAATTTATTCCATATTTTAGGCTGAATTCCATTTTCATCTAAACTTTATTCTGCTTTAATAATTGGTTCTAATGTTGCTCTTTATTGTAATCTGACAATGATACTTCACATATTTTAAGGTCATATTCCTGTTCCAGTTGAATATTTTCCTCAATAGGATCACTTCAAGTGTGTGGTTTTTTACCTCTATCAACACCCCATATACTCTGTCAAGGATTATTGTGTCTATATTCACTGGTGTATAGTTTTCTTGCAAAGTCTTTGCCTGATTTGGTATCAGGGTAAAATTGGCCTTATAAAATGAGTTGGAAAATATTCTCTCCTCATATTTTTTAGAAAAATTTGAGTAGAATTTGTATTATTTCTTCTTTAAATGTTTGGTAGAATTCATCAGTGGAGCCATCTGGTCTTGGAGTTTTCTTTGTTGGAAGGTTTTTAAGTACAGATTTAGTTCCCTTAAAAATAAAGATCTTTACAATTATTTTCCAAGGGATTTTTTCCATTTCATCTAAGTTGTCAAACTTTTGACATGGAACTGTTTATAGCATTCCCTATTATTATTTTAATATAACTGAAGCTTGGTAGTGATATCAACTTGCTCATACATAACACAGGTATTTATGTCTTCTTTTTCTTTCTCATCAGTTTGACAAAAGTTTATCAAATGTATTGGTTTTCTCAAAGAACCAGCTTACAACTTTTTAAAAAAAATCTAAAAAATTCACTTTCATTAGCTACATTCTATGGATAAGAATATAGGTATGGGGTTATAAATATTATTTCAAGGTCTATTTCTTATTGTTTTCTCATGTAAAAACACACATGTAGAACATTTAGAAGAGGGCCTGGCACAAAGTAAATGAAAAATTAATATTGGCTATCAAAACTTTATTCTTTTCTCATTATGTTGAACTGTTCTATGAATTAAATGTGTTAGGAGCATTTTATTCTGGCCCAGAAGTCCATACCTAATGTGTTGATGTAAATCTTTGTGACTATTCATTTTTCCGAACTTCTTTCTCTTTTCCATGTCTAAAATATTAGTAGGAAGACATGATGAAAATATCTCTTGCTTCTAAATCCTTAACTTTTCTGTTTTAGAATTAATCTTAATGATATATTCATTATTCCTCATCTTCTGATAATGTCATTGAATACAAATTGTTTGGAAAACAGCTATCATGCCACAGTTTGTAAAAGAACCACGTGAGCAGGAAACCAAAGATGCATTCCAGACAAAGTTAAACAGAAGTTATTGTCACTGGCAGTTCCCACTACCAAGAGAAAGGGCTGATAGCTAATATTCCTGATTGGCTACTGGAAGCTAGATGTGCCTCATTTAGGGAGTCTCCTGGCTCCCTTAGCAAAGGTGACCTGCAACAACAACAGGGTCCAGAGGCTGGTCAGCATACTGTAGCATAGATGTTGCCTTTGGAGCTTATGGACCCCACCAGCCCCACTTAAGCAGAAGTTCTGTGACTCCTATCCATGTGGCCTGGTGTCTATGGTGGCAAAGGATTCCAAATGGGATGCACTGGCCCCTCAAGAGTTTGGACATGCAAACTATCCGAGGCAGCTGTTAAGTATTTTCCCTCCAAACAGCAGCTTTTAGCCTGCTACTAGGCTCTAATGGAGAGTAAGTTCTTATGTAACTTTAAGACCAAAGCTGTCCATTCTCATATGGGTACTTACTAATCCTACTATTTTAACAGGATAGGCTCAACAAAACTCCATAACTTACTGGAAATGGTATATCCAAGATCAAGGTTGACCAGGACCCCAAACACTCAGCTGACTCCATAAACAAATAGCTGCTTTACTGGAAAAGACTGAATGGCCTATAGGGGATGTTCCTGTCCCTCCCTTAGCTAAATGAGGCCCTCTAAGATGTTTCAGCTGATAGTATGGCTTGGTTTGTGAGTAGATCCACAAATTCAAGGCTTTTGGAGTCCTTTGGACCATGGTAGCTATCTTCCCTAAGGACAGCCTCCTTCTACTGAAACTGGATGGGATATTCTGCCCAATGGGCTGAGCTCCAAGTGTTAGTAATGGCTGTGCAAGCCACTCCTAAGATAACCCCTTTTTACATCATTATAGACTCATGGATCATTGACAAAGGCTAGCTATATAGTCTTGTCTATGGCAAACTAATGGTTGTGCTATAAAAGATTCCCTTATGGGGGACCAGGGATTATGGTAACAGCTTGGGAACTGGGAAAGTGATCTTCTCATCACCCATGTCAAAGCCCATGGTAAAGGGCCATTTGAAGCAGAAAACGGTAGAATTACTTTGCTGAACAAACATGTGCCCAACAGGTAGCCATGACTGCTAAGAAAACAGGACATGGGAGCCTTCCTTTTGGTACAAGAATGGGCTAAATCATGACGACTCACTCTTGAAGAAGCTGAGGCCACAGATGCAGCACAGTTATGTAACTCCTGTCAACAAGTTCAGACCATGCAAAATGGTGAGTTGGTTTACAAAAGTTAGGACTTAGGCCCTGCACAAATGTGGCAAATTGATAATATTAGACTGTTAACCTTAGTTAGGGGTTCTGATGGTGCCTGGTAGCTACAGACACATACTCTGGCTAAGGACAGTAATACCTGTGTGTCATTTGGATGCTGGGATCACTATTTGTTGCCTTAGAGAAACACCTCTGCCATGTATTTGTATGCCCAACTGGACTCCAGTCAGATCAAGTTACCTCATTTAAAGCATAACCAACTAAAAAATGGGCATACTCCCATGGCATCAGGTGGATCTCCCATGCCTTCTGTCACCTTTAAGCAAATGGAGTAAAAGAACACTGGAATGGTTGAATTAACAGCTACACAAAGGCCATCAAGATGGACACCTGATGGGGTGGTATCCACCTTAAATAAAGACCACATGGACATTAAATGCTGCCTCTAGAGAAGGGAAACACAGCACTGCAGCCTTATTGGGAAATCCTGATCTTCAAGAGTAGGAGGAGGATTGGTGGTGGAGGACCTGGTACTCACTGATTAGGCTGTGCTCACTTAATTCCAAACTCAGTATTCCCAACCATTCTTTCTCCTTTTTTTGTTTCAATAGAAACAGAATATCAAGGTACTAGGGTCCCCTAGTCACACCCAGAACTCCCAACCCCCTATGAATGTGGGCAACATTATTTGGGTAGGTAAAATTTATGTAGGACATGACTTCCCCTTCCAGACTGATGACTAAGGTTGGAAAGTTTGGGTCAAGTAATGGAGACAGTGAATCCCCACTGACATTGCAGGATTTGGACAGCCTGGGCTTCAGTACCTGGGCAGCTCTCATTTGAAATAATAGGATAGGAACATCTCTGGCCTTCAGAAGTATGAGAGTTGGGTAGGGGATGGGGAAGCTAACCTCTCTTTCTCTGTGTCCCTTAGAAATCTCTGTAGTGCTTACATTGACAATACCCAAGTAAAGGTCAGCATGGTGGTGGCATCCGGTGGCAACTTAAAGCAATTTGAATTCCCCAGCCCAGAATATAATCTTTATCTGCACAAACAATGATTTTAGAAGCCTGGCTAGTACACAATGACACCAACCTCTCTGGAGCGTCAGTGGGTCAAATTGCCAGGTAAATTCATTGATGCATGTTCAGCTACAAATTCATCCTGGTGTTCCCAGTTTTGACATTACTTATGGCATGTATGGAAAAAATCCTCACATGGGAACCACTGACTCATACTGGCACTTTGGATGAGGGGATGCCTGCGACCATTCACTGCCACATCATGGCATACTCAGTCTGAACAAATTTATAACTGGACTAGTAAACATTATAATAACAAATCCCTAGTGGGTGTCTCATGTGCCTCACTCCGTGGTCCTTACTGGGCAACGGAATGTCCCATGCAAGGAGAGTGCTCTTGCTGCATTGGGATATTAGGGCCCGTGGTCCATGTGGACGATCATACAAAGGGTTGGAAGGCCCCTGAGTACTGTCCATCATTGGGTTGCCAGTGACACCCTCTCAGGAGGACAATCAGATAGTTGGTTGCATTGTGTAGTCCTAGTTCTGATGCCCAGCATAGGCATACATGCATTAGAATACATAATATGCTACTAGTCTCTGACCATGGTGGAAATAGCTAACACTACCACCTGAGCAATTCAAGACCAACAGGATACATTAAATTATTTAGCAGGTGATGGTGGATAATCAGGTAGCTCTTGATTATCGGTTGGAAGAACACGGGGTGGGGGTGAGGGTCTGTGTTATTGCTAGTACATTATGCTATGTCTACATAAACAATCCAGGAAAGATTGAAACTGAATTGGAAAAGATATATGCTTGAGCAGATAGCTGTCATCTATACAATCCCAATTTCCCTTGAACTCTTTGATTTCTTTAGCTGCCTTAATCCAGAACTTGGGGATCCTGGTTAAGGAGTGTTTACAGGAAGGCCTGTTCATCCTTCTAGGACTGGTTCTCCTGGTAGCCATAATGAAGTGCACTGTTCTCTGTGTGAATAAAGCATTACTCCAACCAGTGCCAAACATTGTACATTCCTTGGTAACTATAATACCTCAGTACCATGGAGTGGGTAGAAGTGTTTGGACTCCTACTCTTGATGACTAGCATTTCTTTGCTGTTTTTCTCATGGTGGGCTTTCTACCTCTGTAGAAGACTGGAACCTTGATCTGTCACATATGATATAGGAGGAGCAGGCATTGTGATAAATTTAAGCAGCTTCTCTGTATACATATTTCTTTCAGAATACCCTGTACTTCCAGATTTACAGTTAGGGTACCCAAGGAAACATCTGTCTTTTATCTCTATATGAGTCTTCATATAATGACTGTCTGGTTGTAGTTTCTTTTATTTCTCATAATCTTTGGTATCAAATTCTTTTATTCTTCCTCATGACTAAGACTGAGGACCCTCTCAGCACTCTTATAATACTGCTTCATGCTGCTGTTTCTTAAAAAGGTTCATATTTACTCTCCAAATGACTATAATTCCTATGAAGCATTTATTCTTCATCCATTCTACTTAGGAGCTCTTTATCAGATGGAAAAGCAGAGTAATGTCCTACAAGTCCTTCACCTTTTTTTGCATATGATGATCACCTCACATCTATGGGACATCTAGGTAGTAATTATCTCTGGCAAGAAGATGAATATGGCACACTACTTAAAGGTCACTGATGAGTATTTTAAATTTCCATTTCTCTTAACTGGGATGGGAGTATTATCATCCCTTCATAATTCTACCTTCAGGTAGAATTATCATCCCTTCATTTTCCCATGTAACTAACTTAGAACTAACTGCTATGGTCAAAATCCCAGTTATCCCTGTGTCCTTGTCACTCTTGCTCCAAGAGTTCCCATTCAAACTTCTCTTAACGTTTATAATCTTAATATTTTCCTGGATATTATTCTTCAGGCTGAAAATCTATATACTATGCACATATATTTTACTATTAACTATCCCTTATTAACTCTAGGAAGCTATAGCCACTAGCTATAATAATACTGTGTATTATATATATTATATATGATACAATCTTCCCCCCAAAAAACAGAAAGAAAGATATGAAATAATTATTGCATGAACTTGAATTTATGACATAATACTTGGTTCAGTGAGAATTCAGTTGTGAATTTCCCAACTCTACTACTCGGCGAATGATAGCTATAACTGGAGATCTAGTTTGTTAGCACTAAAATAAAAAATGATTCCCGGCCATCCAAAAACTATCCATCTAAAAATTTCTGGATCCATACCTTTGTATATACTTTTTGGGTAGGATAAATGATAATTCAGCTCCAATATTGTTCTCCAAAGTGGCATTTGGAATGTGATAACGAATGAGTTCAGATATCTTTTCAACATCACAATGAGGTTCCCTTTCCATGACTATATGGTATCCAGCACCTGAGAGAAATCATTTATAAGACAAAACAAATAAGTTCTGTACTTTTTAATCCTCTTATAAGACTAAATTTGGGTCTCTGTAGTTCAGGTTAGCTAGATCCACAAGGAAGAAGACTGGATAAATAATAGCTTCCTCTATAATTTCAAAAAATTTCTCAGTGAACAATGATCTAGTGTATATAACCAGATATAGAAAGTATATGGAAAAGGTCCCTGTTATCTGGCTTCTTATTTCTGAAACTGCAATCTTGATATATATTCAATTAACAATTATTATTGGTTGCCCACTGTGTGTCAGGTAATAATCTAGACCCTGGAGATAGAGCAGTGAACCAAGCAGATAAAAATCCCTGCCCTTATTAAGAGCTTACTTTCTAGAGAGAAGAAACAGTCAACAAAAGGAATAATATGAAACATACAGTATGTTAGAAAAAATAAAGCAAAGAAGGGAGATGTGAAAAGTTGAGGAAAGGTTGTTAAATTTTAGACAGAGATACATGGAAAGCATAACTGAGAAAATGATTTTCTATTAAAGACCTTAAAGAAGTCAGAGAACTATTATTCTTAATTAGTGGTTTGCATGTGTAGAGAAATTCTTCTCTGGAATTGGAGGAAAACATCAATGCTTTTAAATATATGTAATTCAAATGGTCATTGTACTTGCATTTATTTTCCACATTAATTTTTTTTTTGGCATGGGCAGGCTTCAGGAATCAAACCTGGCAGGTGAGAATTGTTGCCACTGAGCCATCGTTGCACCGCTCCACATTAATATTTAAAACAGTGAAAAACAGGTCTTAAACACAGATCTCTTGGTCAAAAATCTGGTTCATTACCTATATGTAAGGCAGTATTATTTCATTTTTCAAATGAGGCAACTGACATGAATCTCATGATTTCATGAGAATGAAGTGACTTATCCACCATTTACTAGCTATGGGACCAAAACTTTTTTGGTTTACTTACAAAATGATGTGTAGATTGCTTTTCATTTCTCTGGAATCATGAAATAGTAAACTTCACGATTATCTTATACTCTCAACAGTCTGATCAATAGAAAATGCCCTCTTAAACAGAGAGCTTAGTTAGTGAGAGCTGAATACTGATACCAGCATGGAATGTTCCATGCCATCAAAGAAGCAAATAGAAATTCTAGACTTTTGATAGAAGTTAGAAATTCAGTTTCAGCAGACTTAAAGTGCAGTCTCTTAAAGAAGGAACTGAAATTTCCCAATGTAGTATCATCTTGTTTAGTTACATATTATATATGATTTTATGAATAATTAGTAAAATTAGCAAATATAATTTGAAACTATTATAAATAATTTATTTAAATAAAACCATACCCATTTAAATCATGTGGCTTATAACCCAGGGACACAAATTTACATGGCATAAGCCCAATCTTGAATGTACAGCTCATTACAAGTCAATTGTACAAACCCAAATCTGTAAAGTGATCAAACACTTTGAACAACCAAATTGGCATATTTAAGCACGACTTTAGATAAGTTATTTGATATATCTGGGCCCCAGTTTTGTATTCCAATGTTGTTTTGAATATTAAATAATATTTATAAAGTAGCTAACATAGTAACCAGTCTAGAGAAGATGATTAATGTAAGTTGAATAAACTCAAATACTGAATACATGAATGATTAAGTCAATGTATCCTTAATTATCTCTACTTGCACTGAAATATTTAGAATTCTCACTACTATAATTTTAGCCCCCAGTAATTCACTGTGTACCATTTTTATCTTCTCTGAAGACTTTATACTTATCGAAGACAAGGACAGTTTTATTCCAGTTTTATGATCCTTTCATTCTACAGTAAATTCTTACTGCAGTTGTCCCATTTTAGAGATATCTCATTACACTGGGAATTTTTGTTTGTTTGTTTTTTGCATAGGTATGCACTGAGAACCAAACCCGGGTCTCCAGCATGGCAGGTGAGAATTCTGCCAATTAGCCACTGTTGCACCACCCCACACTGGGAATTTGATACTGGTTTGGCAAAGGAGAAACTAGGATTGGAGATGCCCTTGTTTCTCTACTTCCATTACTCATCAACCTATCAATTACTAAATCAAATAAATCTATTTGGAGGCACAACCTCATTCCAGGGACAAATAAAACTGTAAGTATGTACAAAAATTGGAAAAATGAGCATGATCTTTGTGGGTTGATGAAAGTATTTCCTGAGTCTCACAGTATGTGTTTGAGAAAAAGTGGTAAGTATATATAGGGAATATCCAAATTGTATAGGGCCTTAAAAGCCAATTAGAATAGGTGGGATCTAATTAATAGGACAGAAGAAATCACCAAGATTTTGGTAGATCGACAAAAATAATGAAAATCATGTTAGAAGGATATTATAAGGCATCACTATCCTAAGAATGATAAAGGGAGAGAGACCATATATTTGTTTCAGGAAGATTGAAGAGCCGCAGCACTGCAGGGTCCCTTTGACCATGATGGCAATACGGTCACCGAGGACGTCAGCTTCATCCATGTAGTGGGTAGTCAGTAAAATAGTACGATTCTGTTTATATCGCTGAAGGAGATCCCACGTGGTCCTCCTTGACACTAGGTCCATGCCGGATGTTGGTTCATCAAGTATCAACACCTAAAGACCAGAAGAACAATTCCATGACCACTGATAACTGATACTATGTTACTCATGGAATACCTTACTATTCATGGGGGGCACATTTAAGCTAAGATATAGAATCTAGACTTAACTAGAATTAAAAACTCTGGAAAATTAATAATAACCCCAACCCCTATGACCTGGTGGATCAATAATATGAATCTCCTTTGATTACCACTGGTAAGATCCTTTTTTTTTTTTTCCCCAGGGTATCTAGTTACTTTTTTAAAAAATTTTTTTATTAATTAAAAAAAATTACAAGAAACACAAACATTCCCAACACATACACTCAGCATTTCACAATATCATCACATAGTTGCATATTCATCATCATGATTATTTCCCAGAACATTAGCATCAATTCAGAAAAAGAAATAAAAAGACAACAGAAAAATATAACAAACAGAAAAAAAAAATTCACAGGCCATACCCCTTACTGATCCCTTTCATTGATCACTAGCATTTCAAACTAAATCTATTTTAACATTTGTTCCCCCTATTATTTATTTTTATTCCATATGTTCCTCTCATCTGTTGACAAGGTAGATAAAAGGAGCATCAGACACAAGGTTTTCACAATCACACGGTCACATTGTGAAAGCTATATCATTATACAATCATCATCAAGAAACATGGCTACTGGAACACAGCTCTACATTTTCAGGCAGTTCCCTCCAGCCTCTCCATTAC
>PVIY010026390.1:0-35481 GCA_004026745.1 Myrmecophaga tridactyla
ATGGAGTATAGCTGGGAATTACTACCCATTTAGCAATCATATTTTTCTATACTCCCCAGAGGTAGGTTTGGTCATGTGGCTAATTTCTGGGCCAATTTGCATGTGCAATTCTCCGTGCTCTTCCCCTCTGCCGGTTCTAGAGTGACAAAGGAAACCACCACTTGAAAATGGCAGAGCTGCCCCTAACTTAGTCTCTAAATGACTTCATGGAGCACAGCCATTCACTGATCTGGTACAGATGATTTAGACAGCAACCTAAAAGTACTTCCTTATTCTATTCTTATTCTTATATTGTTTTTTAAGGCACAAAATTACTTTTAGGTCCCTTGTTAAGGCTTAAACTAAACATGACAGAGCTATAGCTCTGAGATTTCAGGCCCTGGTTTACCTATATTACCAATATTGAGTTGTTTCATTGATTTATTCATTGATCAATTGCTATGTGTATGCATTAAAAATGCATGCTTTCCAAGATATGAAAATGATAGAAGAAACATGAGAGAGTTTACTTTTCAGGACTTGGGATTAGAATTCAATCATGAAATAAGCAATTGAGAGTCAAAAAACATATAACACATTTGAGGGAAAATATTAGACCCCTACCCCCAAAATAAGGACATTACCTGAATATTGTAGAAAGAAAACATCCAATAGTGATTATTCAGTAACTGTATATGCACAGTATAGTATTAAGTATCTCAATAACAATTAAAACTAAATGTTGTTGTGTAGCTGAAGGAACAAAAGTACAGAAAATGGGGGGTGAAGGGTAGTTCAGTAGTAAAATTCTTGCCTGCCATGTGGGAGACCCAGGCTCAATTCCCAGTCTACACACTTCCCCAAAAAACAAACAAGCAAGCAAAACAAACAAAAATTCAACAAATGGTGCTGCAATAATGGGATATTCACATGGAAAAATAATGAAATGTGACACAGACATACAGCATACCAAAAAAAAAAAAAAAAAAAATAGGAGTATAGAAAATGAGGTTTTACTTAATTCTAAGCATGTGAAAAAATAAAGATATTTCCATTTGGAAACTGAAGTTCTCAAAGGCTTAATCTGAATTCCTTAATGTACTCTCAAAAGGATCAGAGATCTAAAATATCAGTAATTATGTCTTAAATACATCAGAAATTCTTAATTACATGTTATTGGTATATAATAATACCACACTAAACTAAAAATAGGTACTACACACTAAAGAAAAGTAATACACAAAATAAGCAGACTTTTTAAATGTATATATCTTAAAATTGAATTATGTGATATTATGAAACAGATTATGGTAAGTCATTGCATCAATCAACATCATAAGAGTATCCAAAATCATGGTATGGACACTTGGGAAGTAAAAAAATGAAAAAATATATATACATATATATATCTAATAGATATACACTATGAATCAGCTCACCTTTAAATTCAGATATCATTGTTTAAATAAATCTATGGTAAATCATCTTTCAAAATGAGTAAGACTAAATGCCTGTGTATGTGGGTAAGTACACACAAATAAGTGAAATCAAATTTTATAAAACAGCCATATATTTTCCCTGTAATTTTATACATATAATTAAGTAAAGGAAGACACAATTAAACATGAAAATGAAACATAAACAAACACACAGTTCAGATATGGCAACATGCAAACAAGAGCAAGCCATACACACTAGAGTAACTGTCCGGAAACCTACAACCTCCAGATGGGTCCCTGGTGCAGATAAGTCTGAAATCTAGCCCAGCCTCTCCAGAACATTGGATAGTTCCATCTTCTTACCCTAGATTAGTGACAGACCCTTTCAATATCAAAAATTTAGAATTGCCATAGCCCAAACAACCCGAAAGAGAGATATGGAAAGATCAAAGGTGATGGGGGAATTATACATAGAAAATAGGATTTAACAAATGAATATGAATGCTGAATCATTAAACTGATATCTCTTTCAGTCTCCAGTACTTTAGAGCAGCTAGAAATAAAAACCACAAATTGTGAAATTGTAACCGATGTCAAAGTCTGAAATATTCTCTACAACTAATTGTGGTGCTGTGCTTGGAAATTTATAGCTTTTTTGTATATATGTTATTTTTCACAAAAAAAAAAGGAAAAAAAGGCGATTGTGATGATAAAAGAATATTTACGCCCTCTAGCCGCCTATATTCTGAAGCAGCTAGAAGGAAAAATATGAGAGGATCATATGGTAGCCCATGGCAAACTCTGGGATCTGTCCTGTAACCACTTGTTGAAGAGTGCTTTGAAAACTATGGCTTTTTAATTTTTTTGTTTTGTATATATGTTATACTATACAATAAAAAAAGGTGTTTTTTTTTGTTTTTAAAGAGTAAGCCATATTTACCTAAGTAGCAGTTGTATTGAAGGACACAATCAGAGCCATACAAAAGGAAGTGTTGGGCTGTGCGATGGTGGTTTTGTGGCAGAAGTCTCACCTGCCATGATGGAGGCCGGGATTTGATGACAGCCTGCCCATGCTAAGAAAAAAAAAAAAAGGCAGTATTTTGTTGCCAGGATAAGAAGTATGTAAGCACAAGGGAGGTGAAAATGAGGTTGGATTAAGATAATGGTTGTTCACCAAGGTCAATAGAATTTTTAAACTCCTGATTAAAAATTCAGCTGACATAGGCAAGTATTTTATACTAGCAGCCCCCACCTTTACCTCAGTTTTCCCAGAGATGTCCAAAAGGAATTCCAGAGACACAGAAGATAAAATTATACAGTCAAACAAAATAGAGAAGCATCCTTTATTAAAAGTGTGGCATTTAGTAGAAGAGGTGAGCTATTGTTAAGGCTGGCATTTTAGTTAGGAAGCTGCCAGAAAGTGATATACCAGAACTGAAATAGCTTTTTAAAAGGGGAATTTAATTAGTTGCACATTTACACTCTAGGAAGTAAAAGTGTCCAAATTAAGGCACCAACAAGAAGTTACCTTCATTTGAGAAAGGCCAAGAGATCAGGAACACCTCTGTTAGCTGGAAAGCCACGAGGCTGGCATCTGCCAGTTCCCTGGATCTGTTTTCAGGCTCTGATCCTCTGGGGGTTCCTCACTTGGTTTTTCTGGGCCTGGCTTTCATCTCTTGGCCTCCCTAAGCTCTCTCCAGGTTCTGGCGTGCTTCACAACATCTCGTGGCAATGTCTGCTTGGCTCCAAGCATCTCCAAATGTCCAACTCTCTGTTCTCCACATATTTGCATCTGTATCAGCTCTGCTGTGAGATTTCTGTCAGCTCTGAGGCTTCTTCAATGGCTTCTATGAGCTCGTCCATTCTGTTGGCACTGCCCATTCTGGTGACTCTGCAGCTATTTCTTAAATGGTTTCCTTTTAAAGGGCTCCAGTAAGCAAACCCACCTTGAATGGGTGGAGAGATATCTCCATGGAAACCATCTAATAAAAAGTTACCACCCACAATGGGGTGGGTCACACCTCCAAGAAAACAATTCAGAAGACCCCACCCTGCAACACTGAATGAGAATGAAAGGACATAGCTTTTGGGAGGCATGTAAAAGCTTCAAACTGGCCACAGCTGACTAGAGAGAGTCTATGGAGAAGACAGTCAAGACATTTCAGTCAACAATTCTGAGGACTCCTGGGCCAAGGCTTTGAGGCCTAGAACCCAAGTTTTGTTTAATAGTAGGTCTCAGGGATTTAATCCACCCAGTAGTAAAAAATGGGCGATTGAATGCAGGCCCATCTATATTACATTTCTTAAATGGTGGAATATGGAAAAGGTTTGTAAGTGTAAAATAAAAATGCAATAAACTATCACACACACACACACACACACACCCTACAACAGACAAAACCTCTTGATTCTCATTTTGCCTTGACTTTAGAGACAAATTTATTTGCGTTAAGCAAAGTCAAGGTCAGTTAAGGGATATGACCCAGGCCACAAAGAGCTTGTGAGTCAGACAGGAGGCAGCTGACTTTAATTCTTTTGGTTCAGAGCCATTAACATTTGCGTAAAACTTTTTATGTAGGTTATATGAGATGTTCCAATTCCAGACCTTGAAACAACCATAGATCATTAAGTTACACCTCTATTAAGCTAAAGGTTAAATAGTTTGAAGAAAGTGACAGGAATTCTCATAACATAATAATTTTATAATTTAACTTAAAAATGTCTGGTGTCCAAGGAGAAAAAGAAAGAAAAGGAAGGAGCAAAACAATTATTTTATATTTTCTATAATAGATGTGTAGAATGGAGATCAAATTCATGTGCAGGGCAAGTTCAACAGAACAGCACAAATTCCGGTGATTTCTAGTGAAGTGTAACTTAAAAATAACAACGGAGCAAGCAGAAAAGTGATGGACAATGCTAAAAATACTATTACAACTTTACATCATTGTTAATGCAATAGAATTTGACTAAGGAAACTGCTTTCTTCATATTTTATGGTTCTTATAAATGTATAAAATTTGTTACCAGAACTCTGAAATGGCATAAAGCAAATACAATAAGATGAAATTTAAAAATAAAAAAAACAAATAAGTTTTCCCCAGAGCCTGTCATAATCAGTTTCTTAAGGTATTTGTACAAAGAGAAAAAATAAAGTCAAATGGAAAATAATGAATTAGCGCTACCTAATTTATACAAAATACATTTTTTCCCTATATAACTTTTCCATATGGACCCCAAATTCCTAAATATTTACTGAGGTCTTTTCCTTGGGTATCTGTAATATAGGAAATCTTATTCATTCCTGTTAACATTCTTGGATGGGCTACAAGATGGAAGTACCTCGTGCCAAAAGTTGCTCTCTTGTGAACAGAAGTGCCTCATAACCGCTAACTGGCTGGGTATTTTAATTTTCATGTGATGTCCTCCATAAGTAGATAGTATTCATTGCAATGAGCTCGAGTGTTTCACAGATTCTGTGTTGCAGCATAACATTGGAACGTATATTTGCAAAGCACATAAAGACTGATTTGTTAGAAACAATGAAGTACCATAAAATGAGAATGATTCCCTGCAAAAGTACACTGAAGCAGATTTACAGGTACCCCTACACTGAGAACACTCACTCAGGTATGATTTACCTAGGTGGAGAGAAGTGAGTGAGGTAGGAGCTGTTTTAAGAATTGTAGACAGGGTGAGTTCATCCACTGGGGTGTATCACAGGGGAGAAAACAATGGCTCAAGGTCAGTGTTCTAATCTATGACTAAAAAGAAAACAAAGACTGGCATTCTTTGAATTAATGCATTATCTTTTTTAGCTCCTCAACAACTTTCTTAATTTAGGAACATAATATATCTTGCTCATTAAAAGTTTCTAAATAAAATTATACTGAGGGAATTTGGTTTTATTCTTTAGTCTATTAATAAAGGCAAATTTTATCATTTAAAAATTATTTAAATCATCCTATAGAGATGTTTAAATGACTAAAACAATCATAATTGTGAAAAGCACTGAAACTGAGATATTGGCTATAACAGAGTAATGGGAATACAATGAAATTGTCAGTGAGAAATCATGGGGTCTAGCTATGGAACACGAAAAATCTCAATATTTGTCTTTCAGGTCCTCTACCTGAAAATAAGAAATAAACAAACATCTTCTATATATAACATAATAATACTTATTTATATATGTTTAAAACTTCTGGTCATTGAATTGCTCAGGGACCTGAGGTTTATTATTTAATCACGGCAGCACAAATCTCTCAGGATTGTGGAAAAAATATAAATGAAATTACTTCCGAGAAGTTCTTAGAAGAGTGGCTGGCACAGAGTACGCCACCCCCAAATATTAGGTAATGTTGTCAATCTGATTTTTTAAAGGACATTTGCAATTTATCTTCTGTTATGTCAAGTCAGTCTTTCAGCATCTCAGGTTTTAAATGCAGCCTCAGAATAGAAACACAGAAACAATGACTTAAATGAAGACCTTAATGACCATATTCCAAGTGCTGTGACTGTTTCTTCCATGCACAATGAAAAACAATAGTCACTGTCCTTGTCTTATGCTAACTGGTAGGACTGTTGAGGTTTGACCTCAATATAAGTGAGTCCCACAGGTGGGGGGTGGGGGGGTGGAGAGAACTGAAATGAATAAAACCATGGAGAAGTTTGCAAGTGGTGAGCAGGTCAGTGATGGAGATTAGAGCATTGTGGCAGGACCACATGGCAGCAGCCACGCTGGGAGCATTCATGCATGTCCACAACAGAAAAAAGAGGAGACACCCAGACTGTGTGGCCTTTCGCAGGTAGAAGTGGCTGGTGGTCAGGGAGGTGAAGTAGCAGAGAACTCTGCAGCACTCGACACACAGATATATGATGCATTCAATAATTTCCAAAAACAATTGAGCATTAGGAAGAAAAGATTTCAAAGTCTTATCCCAGACATAGCAAAATACAAACTTCATAAATATCTTAAATTGGATTGTGCAGATAATTCTAATGACTCAGTTGGAAGCAGTGTTATTGCCCTTCTTTTACATATAGAGCCCAACTGTAGCTTCATGTGCCACAGGTTATTAGTGCAGTGCAGTCTATGGATTTGAGTTTGGAAAGTACATTTCAGAGAGAAAGGGCAAGACAGAGACAAGATGAAGAAGGGGAGGAGAAGAGAGAAGAAGAGGAAGAGGAGGAAGAAGTGGAAGGAGAAGGAAGAGAGGAAGAAAACAAAACAGTTTCAGTGGTTATAATGGCATTAGCTAGCTCCCATGAGTTTGTGAAATTGAGTTTTTGCAATGGGTCAGTCGTAATGATGCTAGATTACTGAGTTTTTACTACATAAAATGGCAAGTTCAAATACAAATTGAGATTTTGTTTTCCTCAATAAGTATGCATCTCTAACTGGTATCAGACACCCTAATGCGGTGTTAGAGTACCACATAGTGGTTTCCTTGAATAAGCTTTTCTGAATGTCTAATGCAATTGGCACATGAAGCTACAGTTGGGTTCTATATGTAAAAGAAGGGCAATAACACTGCTTTCAACTGAGCTAGGTCATATAACCTGCACCTAATGGTTTGAGCAGAGAAGTTTAATGTGCATAAACTGGCTCCTGGGACTAAGCTAGAGTCTGAAATCATAATTGAAGTAGAAACCTATGAAAGAAAAATTGTACCATTCTGAAGGGGGTGTAATTGATAAAGGGGCTCTTTCAGAAAAGGAGTCACTTTTCATATCACAAATTGATATGACTTCCAGGAACGACCCTGGGGAGATGGTCTTCCATTAGGCCAAAGGGAAGTTTTATCTGGAAAGTGTAGATGCCTTAAATACCTGAGCCTAATTCCTTTAAACAGTTCCCTCTGTTGGAATTCCTTGATCACCAAGTCACTTCCTGGCAATTTACAGTTCATTCCCTTTCCCAAGGGAGAAAAATTTGCAAGTCAAGTCTACCTGAATAGTACTTAATTCAATGTTTATTAAGATATTTTTCATTTTTAGCTTAATCAGCAGGAATTCTGATTTACATACATTCTTGTCATTTGTAAGCTGGAAGCTAAAATTGACACCCACCCTGATGTCAATATACCTACTGGACGTTTTGAATTTTATTAAAAGGATCTATGATAGCTCCTTTCCAGAAAGTCAGTTATGTTGAACAGCTTGACAGCAAAGGACCATATTCTCTGTCATCTCTTTCTAACAAACTTGTATAGAGTGTAGAATTGAGGATCCAGTGAGTTCTGTGGAAATCTATTCAACAGGGCTTTTTTTTTTTTTTGCTTCTTGAAGTAATAAGAGAATGTCTGTGGTGGGTACTCTTGTCAATGGAAGAATCCCATCACATAGATACATTAAGAACGATCCTTCTTTCTCTTCTCCCTTCCTTTCATAAACATTTATTGAAAGCCTTATAAATATCCAGACACTGAAAAGAGCTGGACCTGCAGAGACTCCTAAAGCTGAGAACTACATCTATACAGCCGAGTAAAGTGGAGAGACTAGAAAAAGGGTATTAGCAACAAAGTGCGACAATTGCTACTAGGACGCAAAATAAGGAATTTACACAGCAACTCTTCAGTGGAAAAGAGAGAAAGCTCTAGAGTCAAGGCCTCAGTTTATCATTCCAAAGGCTCCCAGTCTACACTTATTTCATCTATAGGTGTCTATTATACATGTAAGATTTTTATTATTCCTTAATATCTTGTGAAAATATAGCTCCCTACTAAATGTGTAAAAATTTTCCCCTAAGGCAAAGTAGATACAATCAAAGGCGTACTTACTGAAGGCAGCTGAACTAAACTTATATCTCATGTGGTTGGCCAGGTTATCTCAACAAAAATTTAAATTTATACTTATTTACATAAGACTAAGCATATATAACAAAGTTTTTGAGGCAATTCAATCTTCATGAAGTCTAATTTCTTAAATTCCTATCATGTCAATAAATTAAAAGATGAAATGGTTCACTTTCCCTCTCTCAGAGAAATATTCTCCAAGCCAGTGAGCAGGGTTTGCAGGATGTGACAAAGGAAATTCTATGCCTATAAAGTTATCTAAATTCTGAATCTGATAAAAAAAAGTTTTACTCATAAATAAAACAATATTTTTAACAGCTTAGAAAGTTGGCTGGAAAGAATGACACGATTTTAGATTTTAATCTGTGATTTCAAAGAACGTTCTTGATGAACTCTAAAGAGAATGCAAGAGTGTAACAGCCAGCAGAAGCAAATATAAAAGAAACCCCTTGCTGACAAAGCAACCTTTTATCCTTGTAAGTTTATGGCCTAGAGGAGATTTAACAGGCAAAATGTCACTGTGGATCAAATGTCTTCCTTCTAGAGCAAATTTTATTACATTTTAATTTAAAACATAAATTAATGTCTTTAAGAGGTAATAAAGTTAACTGGTAAATCAGATAGCAAACAAAACAAAGAACAACATTTAATTCTATGCTGCTTTTCATTTTCAAGGAGATAATACAAAAAAACAGTGGGATTTAACGAGAAAAATGTTAAACTAAAAATATACAAGTTATTCACCGACTCATTTTGTACATATTTACATTTACTTTTCATAGAGAAGGATTTGCATTTATATCTCTATTCAGAAGCAGGCTCTGGCTAAAAATATCATCTTTATTAAGTCTCAGCCAGCCATCAAACAAACAAGAACATTTCAAAGTAGTATTCCCACTCTGCAGGGTTCCAGGAAAGGAAATAATAAAGCGAAATAAGAAAAAAAAAAAGTTGTTCTCTGAGTGGAAGAGATCTAATTAAAAGGAGGACCTAACAACTCCATGGATTAATTGGGCACCAACTGAGATAATTGGACCTATGGGAATATGATTACACCCATCATAAACTGCTTTTTTCACAAGTATAGGTTAAGCGCTTGATGCTTTAATTGGGTGTAGCACTATAATGAAAGTAGGGATAATATAGAAAAATTAATATTTGGAAAGGCAGTTTCCTGAAGTTCTCTGGCATCATTAATGACCACATTTTTTTTTTTCAAAGATGCAATCCCCTACGTTTCTTGGAGCCACTTTGATAACAGTGTGGTTACAGTTCTAGCAACCAAAATAAACTTATGCTATTAAAAGTTGACCTACAGACCTCATATAGCTGCTTTGCAATTAGAAATTCAACAAGATCACATTGCTCTGTGATTGAAGTTAAAATGAGCTGCTTTTTTCTGAAGATGATCTCCTCAAATATGTATTGCAACAAACACTGACTGTCAATTAGGTGATCTTCCAGAACAGAACCACAGAATCGTTGGAACCTCAGGAAATCTCATTAATCATTCATCTGGTCAAACCCTCTATTTTTACACTTGAAGAATGTGCATGAAGACAAATTGGACGAAAGTCCTAGAACAAAGCTAGGTGTTTATCAGGAGTAAGAAGGGTTAAGGCATATGGTGGTGGGGGATAGACTTTACAAAATGACTGAGACAACAGTAGTTATTTGCATTCATCTAAATATTTTGTGTTCCCGTGATATTTTAAAAAACACGTTTTGAGAGATGAAGTTTGGAGGTGGGAAAATTAAGACACTCCATTTGCACTGGGAAACGGGATTGCATATGCCATTTAGCAGTGAATATATTCAAATCTGTTACTCAAAAAAGAAGAAATGTTCCATTCTTACTGTAGACAAAGAGGGTGCTATTTATACCACCCAAGTAAGCAAAGAGGTCAGCTTAAAAGGATTAGCAGTATCTAGGAAGATAAAATAACTTTATCCAAAATTCTTACATCAAGCTACCATCATCTCTCAAGTGGACAAATCCATAACTTAGTATACTGGAGATTTCCTCTCTTTAAATTGCCTCCTTGTCAGTGATGGCTTCAGCAGAGTTCTGTAGGCCTCTGCCTTATGCTTGGGTTCAGGCAATAGGACATGAGTAGAAGGTGGGAGGCGGAGTGAAACTGTAGATCTGGGTATCTATTCCCTTGGCTCACTTATTGCAGGGCTGCCCTTGGCAGTCACTGTGTCCTGCCATCAAAGGCCATAGCTCCTGCAAGAGTGCCTCTCCTACTGCTCCAGCAAAGGCTCTCTCCTCCAACCTTGCAAACTCTTGGTCCTGTTAGGTATATCCTGAGCATTGAAACCAAAGAAATCTATCAAAAATGCAAATTAGGTAACTGATGATCCTAAATTTTTAACCTGAGTTAAATCACAGGAGGCCCTGACTACTCCCTAGTTTTCACCTGAAATACCTCATACTGAATGCCCAAGATTCAGCAAAAAATGCCACGTTATGTCTAGGTTAGTTCCCTCTATTGTACTATTGTATTTCTTCATAACATTCAGTTGACTTTTTTTTTCCTATGGGTGCATGGTCCAGGAATCGAACCCGGGTCTCCCTCATGGAAGGCGGGCATTCTAACCACTGAACTATACCCATGCACCCTCAGTTGACTTTTAATATTTCATTTAACTTTAGTCTAACATTCAGGAGGATATATGGATCATTACTTCCTTCCTTTTTTCCTTTCTTTCCTTCCTTCATTCCTTCCTTTTCTTCCTTTCTTATTTTCTTCCATTCTTTCCTCCTGTCTTTAGTCTTTGCCATTCAGTCTCTTTTTCAGCTTCTTTTCTTTCCATACATATATATTAAGCATGAATCCTGCCCTCATAAAATTGTTTTTGACAAAGAAGGCAGCTATTAAATCACTAATTGTAATACTAACCATTTAATTATAATCATGGTAAGTGCCAGGAGAACAAGGTACAAAGTCAAATACTGTTTTGTCTATATTAACATTAGAACCAGAAACGAATTGGCAGATACTAGGCTCACAGTAAGGCACAGGGAGCAGTAGAGAGTTTTGATAAAAAGCAGTGGCAGTGCAGTCAGTCCTAGGTACATTCAGATTTTAGGCTGTAACTTTTATTTTCTGTAAACACTAGATGAATTGATTTACCTCTCCAAACCTGTTTCCCAATTATAAATCGTACTTACACAACTACCCTGTGGGATTGTTGCAAGCATTAAATGAGACAAAGCTACATAAATCACCTTACGGAGAACCTGAAAGCCACATAGAGCTGGCATTATGGCAGTATTTCTAGAAAGGCAAAGATATCTTGAACTATGGATAGAAACCTAGATTTGTGGAAAAAGGAAGAACAAGAAGCTCAAAAATAGTCCAAACCTTTTCTATCTTTAGAAGACTATCACAATTTAAATTAACCATAATTAAGATTCACAAAAACACGGAATGATCGAATTCTCAGCACAAAGCATAAGGTAGCCAAGTTTCTGGCAGAAGGAATTTGGAAAAGTATTATATCAGTTTCAGAAATACCGCCTTACAAACAAGAAGCCACCTGCCAGATGCAATAAAATGGCTTCATTAATATAGTATATTCCATGCATAAATCTGATATTTGCTCTAGTAATCATCCTGTGTGCCACTTGCTACAGGAAAGGAAATTATATTTCCACAGACTTTACCATCCTTTGCGGCTACAGCTGAGTATTAATTTGTAATCTAAAGTGAAGTTATGATTTCTTTTCAGGGGCAGGCCTGGTTTACATTCAAGTGTTCCATTCTTAAATTGTTCTTTCCCTAGGTGTAAAATTATTTTTGGAGTTTTTTTTTTTTCCAAGTTTGGTCAACTGTAAGCACAAATGAAAGCTGTGCATTGTCCTTTTATAGTATAAACACTACTACTGAAGTCATTATGTAAATTGAACCTGAGAAAACCATGATAAGTGGAAACATTCCAAGTCTTTTAATCTTCCATATTTTATACCAAATAAACATATAAGTGACCCATAACATTTAGGAATCTCATTATATTAACTACATGTCACAAAAGGAATCAGTCTAGATAGAACAGAAAACATTCCAATGAAATAAGAACAAAAAAAAACATGAAAACTTCACAATCATAGAAATTGCAAATATTGTGTTTTAATGTTTTTTTCCTGTACAAATATCAAGTTATATGACTTTAGCACATTATTGCAAAGGACACTGATATCATCTTTGATATAGGACTGTCAATATTTTTATACCTCACCTATCTGTTACTTCTCCACAATCTATGCATAGATTCAAATTCGTGAAAAGTAAGACAGGCAAAAAAAAAGACTCACAAAAATAGTTTCAGTCATTTAAATTTAGTTGATTACAAAAGGATGCCAGCAATCCTCTTAAGTTTAGCTTGATTAGACACGAACCTGAATAAATTAAGCTATGTATAAATTGTTGAATTTCACTTTTCTGTGGGATTGTGAAGTATCTCTTCAGCCACATGGCTGATTCTAAGTGAACCAGCTCATGTACTGGCCATGTCTGACTGACTGTAGGTCACATCAAACACAAAGGAAGAAGAAAATGAGACGCTTAGTCAGTGTTTTCCAACAGAATTTATGTCAGTGATGGAAGCATTCTCTCTCTGTTTTGTCCAAGATGGCAGCCTCTAGCCACATGGTCTATTGGGCACTTAAACTGTACCTAGTATGATTGAGGAACTAAATGTTTAAAATTGCATTTCATTTCAATTATATTATGTTTAAACAGTCACATGTGGCTAAGGGGCTACCAGATTCTACAGAACAGGAGGCTCTGAATAACTGTCCCTGCACTTATTCCTGAAATTTCTTAAATTAACAATTGCATTGAGAAACAAGAGAAATATGTCCAAACATATTCAAAATACTCTTCATCAAGTTACAGACAGGACTCTCCCTGAGCCTCTTGAGTTTTACTCCCAAGGGAATGAACATCACAGGAGACAGACTTGCTATTATGAGAGCCCGTGTCTGACTCACCCAATCTTTACCTGGTGGAATAAAAAGCCATCTTGCAAACCTAATGTGCTTGCACTGTCCCTACGTGAATCACCGTCTGCTTCTGCGATGAGAGGAAGAAAGCAGCTCCTGAACAGATGGTTTAAACTGGTGCAGGAAAAGGAGAAAATGATGGAGTCGCTTCTTTTTCCTGCTCATCTACTAGGTTTTTACTCTGGGGAGAATCTCATCAGCAAATTCTAAGAGAGGCTTCATGTAATTTCCAAAGCATGTAAAATAGACAGGTTGAGGTTGGCAAACCAAACATAACGCACACTGTTTATATTTTAGTCTTACCTGTTCTATAAAAGAAGCCAATGTATTTAGTGTGCTTCATCAAGGTACTAACATTTGGGTATTGTTCAGCCCTGGAGTTTTCGTATCAATCCCTCAAGGTGATTTACAATACCCCAAATGACGTATTGTTATTATCACCTAAGCTTAAAGTGGCCTACATTCAAGTAAAATCAGTACTCAGTGGGCAGTAAGTCTATTGTGTATAATTACAATTACCCACGTCTTCTTAACTTTTAGCCAATGTTCATATTTATTCATATTCAATCAGAGAGCTTTGTTTTATCTACTCAAGTTTGGGTACTTGGCTCCCTGGGAAAACTTTCCATTTTGCCATCCAGTTAGCCTGTTACTTTTCCTAACCTGATTTACTCTGGATATTATTTTCAAAGTATATGACATTGAAATCCTTTATAACTATCAGATTCTGTCTGCATGATGAAGTTCCTGTTTTTTATGCTAGTTACTGCTAAGGCTTTACAAAAGGAAGAGCCTTTTACCTGAGTAGATTTGATATATGGATTATGAACTAACTCAGAATGTTTCTTTCAATAATGGCATAACAACCATCTGCTTTTTAAAAAGGATTACTTTTAAAGAATTAGATGTGAAATAAAGAGCTATATTGGTGTCTCAGGAAGCAGAGCATGTGTGCAGTAAAAGTAAATAACTTTACACTTTCTATTCACATCATGTTACTTTCAGATTTGGATAAAGTGACCTTATCATTTATTGTAAAAAATGGAACTCTTTTGAGAGTGAAATAAGGCTCTGTTAATAATTCAGCTAGAACAGGCATTAACCAGCACTGTCCCAAGCAATCCAGGACATGGTGACCTCAGATTTAAGGATGCCTAGATATTTTATGGGAGTTCCTTCTTGGATGGAGGAGAAATCTTGGGAAGATAGCAACCCAAGCCTTTCCTGAAGTGAGAGCTGAGCATTTCAAGGCTACAAGAGGCTCCATTTGTCAAAGGCATGCACCTTCATATACCATGTTTAGAAGGCCCCTGATGTTACCTCTGGTTTTATCTCAAGTCTTCTGGCAGAATCCTATTGTTCAGGAACTGGTTCTGTTTATCCTAATATCTGAAATGTCATTTTTAATCTCCATTTCAAAATCTTCTCCATTCTTTAAGCTCCTACGCAAACATTCGTTTCTCCCAACGTTACCACTGGTAACATCTGTGAAAATATTTCCTTTGTCCTTCCATTTTGAACCATACTACTTTCCTCTTGCTTTAGTTAACACGTTTTCATTCATGATGCATTTTTCCAAGTTTGTACTCAACATGATGCCCGGCCCGGTGTACCTCAACACAGTATTTATTGAGTTGAATAGACTGATTGCAATATAACATGGTGGTGCCCGTTATATTATTGCATTTTATAAAAACCGACAAGGCTGAGTTTGAATCCCAGCTTGGCCAATTAGTAGCTCTTTGATTCAGAAAAGTATTTAATTTTTTTGAATATCAGTTTCATTATTTGCATGGTGAGATGTATATTTTATACTCCTACTCCATCTACTCTTGTCTGTGAATGCTAACCATCTTCCCGGGATGGTAGACTTGCCCTCTGTGTTTATCTCCTTATTTTACACATAGATCAAATAAATCATTTCTAGTTCCTTAATATTTCCCATATTATAGTACATTCAGGCTTTGAGCACTGAGGCCATCATTCTTACATAGTAAACTATTGTTTGTATTTATCTTTGCTTCACTTCTAGCTTATTCTATCAGTATTTCACAGTTGAAAAATATTAGTTTATCAGAATGGTCCCTATGCAGTCACCTTGATTTCACTAGCTCTTTTTCTTGTCTCTTCCTCACTGAGATTATTCATAATTCTACAGTACAATTATATTATTTTTATTGTTTTCATTCTCCTTGAGCAATATTTCAATTTGGAAAGGTTGTCTATGGGACCAAATCTATTTTTTATCTAATTTTATTTTTTAAATCTTATTTCCTAAAGTTGTGGCTTTCTATTCCACCAGGACCAGCATCTGCTTCTTTGCTATCGCCGTCATGGCCATATGAGGCTGTGCAGAGTAAGAAAGGGCATGGGTCTTGGTTACCAGCCCCTAGGCTCAAATCCCGACTGCATCATCAGCCTTTTACTGTTCTCAAATGCATCAGTTATTTTCCTGACCTAGGAGAGGGACTGTCATCTTGGCATAGAATGCTGTTTGAGTTTGTAAAAAGCTGCCAGAATGCAACATACCAGAAATAGAAGGGCTTTTAAAAGGGGGGAATAGGGGGGATAATGGTGGCTCAATGGTATAGTTCTCACCTGCCATGCTGGAAACCCGGTTTCGATTCCCGGAGCCTGCCCATGTAAAAAATAAATAAATAAATAAAACGGCGGGGGGAAATGTATTAAGTTGGAAGGTTTACAGTTTTAAGGCCATGAAACTGTAATGGCCTTAAAAATGTCCAAATTAAGTCCACCAGGGATGGATACCTTGTCTCAAGAAGGTCAATGATGTTTCTCTCTCAGCTGGAAAGGCACATGGCAATGCCTGCTAGCTTTCTATCCAGGCTTCTTTAACAGCTTCCCTGGGGGTGTTTTCCTTACACATTTCCAAAGGTCTCTGGCTGTGTGGGCTCTCTTGGAGCTGGTGGTTCCAAAGCTTTTCCAAAATGGTGCCCTCTTAAAGGGTGCCAGTGAGTGGTCCCACATTGAATGGGGGGAGACACATCTCCATGGAAGCCATTTAATCAGAAGGTACCACCTACAATCGTATAGGTCATATCACCATGGAAACAATGAAAAAGATTCCACGCAGCAATATTGAATGAGGATTAAAAGACATGGCTTTTCTGGGGTACATAATAACTTCAAACCAGTACAAATGCCCTTCACCCAGATACCCATAGGATCAGATTGTGCCATTCTTTGGGATCTACACCCAAGACCATTTTTTCAGTGACATGCATCATGACCACGCTATTTAAAACTTACTCCTCCAGGCTGACTCCCTACACAATGCCCCAGCCTTATAATTTTCTACAGCACTTGTAGAAACTCTAACACACTATAGGTTTTACTTTTTTATTTCTTAAGTACCCCTACAATAGAATATAGATGCGACGAAAGCAAATGATTTTTGGTTCATGCTTCATCCCCAGTGCCAATAACAGTGCCTAGCACATAATACATGCTCAATAAATATTTTTTGGCTGAAAGAATAAATTTTAAAACTTGTTTTACTTTACACCAGAACGTATGCATAAAAAAAAAACCAAAAGAATCTAATTGATGTAGTAGCATGAAGCTGTAAATGTAGAGTTTTAGATTAGGCCAGGCTAAAGAACGGGGAGCCAGGCATTTCAAGAAAATTTGGCATCTGATTTCCCTTCAAGTAACTCAGCACGTGAAACAGCCAACAGCGATTAGCAGAAAAGTGGGTGGGCCTTTCTATAGCTATGTCCTTTAGTATAAAGGACATCATGACCAGATGTCTTCTGCTCTAATTAGGTCAAGTAATAACATTTATTTGCAGTTAACAGTTATTTGATTTTATGTAAATTAGCATTGAATTCAAATTAAATGATCACCAGTCAAACAACAAAATGACATTTTGTTCTATTACCTCCAGGGATGTCAATCACTCTACATTTTGCCCTTAAAAGCAACAATTGCACTAGAATTCACCTTTTCCAGGGCAAAGTCAAAACATGGACTTCATCCAACTTTTAATCAGCTGTACAGATGGGTTTATTTCACGAATACACCGTGCTGCACAGATGGAAGTTCCCGAATGCCTGACAAGGTGTTAAAACTGTTACTGATATTACAAAGGAATTAAAAATCAGCATAGGAAATTATAATTAGTAGGGGCTTGGTCTCTGAAGAGTTTATTAGCTCAGCATTTCTATCTTGTCCTTGGCATCAAAAGAAAACATTTGGGGGACAATAAAAAACTATACATTAGGCTTATGTGATCTGAGATCTTATATGAAATATAAGGACTTACTGACTTAAACAGCATACTGAATTAGCAGAAAATATGATTTAAAGTATTTTTAAAAGTGTTTCAAGGGTTTGGTTTATTTTTCATTTCAGCTTATGGAAAATATAAAGCAAAACTTCAATTGTGAAACTGGCACGTAAATTATGGGCTTATTCTAGATATATATTAAACTATATAAATAAAATAAATCACATAATAATCAGATTAGGATGAAATGGAACAAGGACTCAAATATCAATAGCCTCTGGATATTATCAAAAAAATTTGCTCTATATGCCTATGGTTCCTTATTACATTTTCTTATGGAAAACTTAGAGAGATCAGATGTTTTCATTGTCCTCGGCAAGTAAATCTCAACTTATTAAATTTTGTGGATTCAGTACGGGGCATTTTTCCCCCCAATTTCCTTAACATGAGGTTAAATTAAATACATCATGCCCTGATGGTTCCTTACTACTTCCTCCTACCCCCATCCTACTCCTTCTACCACCTGCAAATTTTTATTTATGAAATGAAAAATTTCTAGTTCTTAGGAATTAGGAATAGTTTTTAACATACTGAAATGCTTATCATAAATCATTTCCTAGTCTAATTAACTAAAAAGGTAAGAGAAAGTTTAGGAGAAATGGCTGTCAGGTGGCTGAGTTTTGTTTTTGTTTTTTTTTTCTTAATAGAATGGCAGGCTGATAATATGAAATCATGGTACTTTCTAGAAGCAGCCTGCCCAATAAGGTAGCCACTGACCATATGCAACCACAGAAAACTTGAAATGTGATTAGTACAAATTGACTTGTGCTCTAAGTATAAAAAATATCTTAGATTTCAAAAAGAATTTAAAATATCTCATTGAAAGTTTTATATTGACTACATGTTGAAAAGATGTTTTACACATATGGATTAAATAAAATATATTTTAAAATTAATTTCTCCCATTTCTTTTTCTTATTTTACTATGGCAACTAGAAAATTAAAAGTTACATGTGTGGCTTGCAATCATGGCTCACATTATATTTTTATTGGACAGTGCTGTTTGAGAATTTATTCAGGGAGAATATCTCACATATGGGAGTGTGTCATGTAAGAGGTAATTACACACAGCTTCAGACAGATAAATCACTTTCTTTCCTGTCAAATGGTAATAGATATTATTAATATTTCTAAATTAATGATCCACCATACAGCAATGGCTCATTTAACATAAATTAATCTAAACAATTTCACATTTGTCCATTTCAGTTTTGTTCTTCCTGTTGCAAGAAAACAAACTTTTTCTTAGAAGGGTCTGACCTAGAACTAAAGTTTAAGCAGGTCCACAGGCTGTTTAACTCTTCGAGGGCCACACCTCTTCTCCCCTGCTCTGCAGGCTACCTGTTTTATTTGTCTGGTACTTGTTTTCTTGACTTACCTGCACTGTTTTACTCCTTGTCTTTTTCAACGTTGATCATTACATGACCCCAGAGGGCTATTCCCTACCCTTTCTCTGCATGACATTTCTTTGCTTTAGTTCCTATTATTATCAGCAGATGCTTTTGTATCTTATTGTTCAAATTCCCCAGAGAGGGAATTGGATTGACCTTGCTCATCTTATCGTTCCCTGTCACAGCTCAGTAGTGAGCATCAGCTAACCTTTCCGTGTACAACCATAAGGAACAGGGTCACCTGGCAAAAAAAAAAAAAAAAAAAAAATCACAGACACCTAACCCTTACCTTTAGTTCAGACTATGGGTAGGATAGTTTCCCTTAAAGGTGCCAAGCTCAGGCAGGTATATCATGAAAAAGGGAAGAAATGAAATGCACTTAAATGAAACCTGGAAAAACACTCCCTACCAAAATGTCCCATTTGCCATCTTCAAATGAAGCTGCAGTGAGTCTCACTTTTTCATAGTGGCCATTAAATAACTAGTAAATACCTAATCTTCAGAAACATTTCCATATGTAAAATGTCGACTGCATGTGCTGACATCTTCTAATGAGAATACGACCATTCTTACAAATAAATTCATTATGAATGAATTCAACATAAAAGGCCCTCTAGTCAGCTAATTCTTGTTGGCTAAAGGCTGAATTATTATGCCTTTAAAAACTTCCCCTGCTAACTTAGTAAAAGATCTAAGCTTAATACAGGGGTTCCCAGTGGAGAGGAGAGGGTGTGTGTGTGTGTGTAGTAGGAAAATTAAGCAGCAGTTACCCTATGTCTTCTATTTGTTTTTACTTACTGTATTTATTTTAAGCTTTAAATGTGTCAGAATTAAGAAATATTGATGATTACCAAGAATGAACAGATTTTAAAGGTTATTTTAACTCGAGTAAGTATATTAAAAAAAAAGCCCCCCAAACTCCAAGGATATTAATGAATGAAGAAACAAAATAAAGGAGGTAATCATACTGTTTTTGGTTCTAGCAATCCTAGCAATATGAAGTGTTTTTATTTTTTACCCTGCACACAATCATTCCTCTCATCTCTATGTATTTTCTGATGTAGTTTAGGTGCAATGGAACAATATTGAAATATCTTGAGTATTATCAAACTTTATCTGTTCCTATATGTGTAGCAGAGTCTTCTAGTTGGCTACCCTGACCATTATTTTTCTCTTCCTCTTTAGTATATCACCATGACCCTTAGCTGGGTACTCTGTTTCCAGGGTAAAAGACTAGACCTGCAAGTATCCCTGCCACTAAGTATGATCTGGAGCCTAAATTTTGGTCAATGGGCTAAGAGCAGAGTCACTATATAAGTCTTCTTTAACAAGCATTGTGCTGGAGCATTAACTTCCATTTCTTGAGTGACTGTCATCAGGAGGAATCTTCTCCTATTTGTAAGTCCCAATAAAATCCATGACTAACTCCATGGCTGATATGTCCTTCGGTCTTTGGTCTGCCCTGATCCAGGCCCTCTGAGAGCTGGGTTGGAACAATTGATGAGCCAGTCAGGAGACCAGTGAGCTGAGAGCTGCAGCAGGTAGGTCTTGGGAAGGGAGAATCAGTGGGGGAAATTCCAAATTGACCTCTACCATCCATGTGGGGAAGGGTAGCTGCCACCTAGATGAACGGGAACCACTGCAAGAGTATGGGGATACCCGGAAAACTCCAAAAACGCCAGTGGGGTTGCTAACTGTTTTACAACTCATAGCAGGACAACAAAATTTGAGTAAGAATAAAGGAGACCATGAAATAGTGGCAGTCATAGCATGGCCCCTATTAGGAACCCTGTAAATGGCTACCAAGGCAGAACAAGTGGCAAAAGCCACTGCACGTCATTTAGAAGAGATTTGTGAATCAAAGGATAAAGTAACACCATCTTTGTATGCAGCAGTTCCAAAATTTGCCTCTTTACTCCTTTATTCTCTGTTAAATAAGGCCACTCAGCCTGCTTTCACCTTCACAGGGGAAGGAGAACAAAGGACATTCACTGAATTCCCACAAGCCTATTTACATAGGCTGACCATCTGCCAGGGTCTCCTGGCAAAGGATTTGGCTAAGTAGAAAGTATTTTATTATATTGATCATGTCATGTTAACCAATAACACTCTTTCAGAACTTAAAGAAGCTTCAGGCTCATTGTTGCCTCACCTTGACAGTAGGGGATGGGAAATTAATCATGAAAAACTGCAATGCCTTGGCTGTCCTGTCAAATTCTTGGGCAATGTAATGTTGGATAACACAAAAATTATTCCTTCTGCAGTAATTAATAAGTTACGAGGTTTTCCTATGCATCATACACCAAAACAACTGATGACTTTCTTGGGTTACTGGGGTATTGGAAACCTTTTGTTCGTCCTTTAGCCCAAATGTTAAAAACCTATGTATATGCAAGTTAGAAAAGGTCTATGCTTAGAAACAGGAGGATCTCCAGCAGGCTGCTTTTGTAAAAGCAAACAGGGCAATAGTGCAAGCACAAGTACCGGGTAGGGGTCAAGGTGGGAGGTGAAGAGCCAGACCCACTGTCTCAACTGGATGCAGCCAGCAATGATACTAGCTTTGATGGGGTCTGTGACAGAGGCAACATTCTAAATGAGTGTCCCTTGGCTTTTGGTGACAATTATGGAAAGAGGCAGAATTGAGACACACCCTACTTGAAAAATGATTTTGAACTGTATATAGTGCCTTACTGCAAGTAGAGGGACCGACGTAAAGATGCTCAGTCACCTTGAACATGGCCATCCCCAGTCAAGGGTGGTTAACTGACACAGCTCAGCCCAACTGAATACACTTACCAAATGAAAAGTCTACCTGGGACAGCAGCACATTTTCAATATCAGCCCTCTGAGAGCAGTAATGCATGAGGTTAGAGCTAAGAGGAGGTTTAGATCTCCTATTTGTCAAGCATGTGCTTTTGGTTTTCTTTCTCTTGGGAAAAATGAAATTATCTAAAATTGGGAATGTTGATGGACTGAGGATCTTGGGCCCTCTATGTGATGCCTGATGAATGCAGGTGGCTGAAGGATGAACTGACAGCGAAGTAGATTGGCGAACGATGGTGTATACAAATGAATGAAGGTTGTGATGTAACAAAAAGGAACAAAGTTGTGAGGCATGCAACAAAGTAAATGAACATGTGGGACTTTGGTGAGACAAAATAAGTCAGAAACAGAACAACAACAATGGCATGGTCACCTTTAGAAAATGCTTTTAAGAAAACAGGGGCCTAGATTTTAAGCTTTTAGAGCAGACACATTAAGTCCAGAGTGGTGATTATTATTTCTGGATTTTGAGAGGCTGTTTTATATAAATAACCTGATATTTAGAGATAAGAATGAAGCTGAACAGGTTGGGGTTAAAGTGATTCAGAACTTAGGGTTAAGGAAGACAGTGTCTATATTTTAGAACCACACATACTCTTTGACATCATCGGAAGAAAGTTTTATTTGGTCTGGAACTGAAAGTATGAAATTAGTACATAATCTTATTCAACCTATCTGTATAGCTCATTTAAACAACTGAAACACAGGGAGCACAGGATAAGAAAGAGGTCCTTTAATCCTGTATAGATTATTGTAATGCCTGGAAACATCCTAGAGTATATTAAGCAGATAATCAAAAAGTATTGGGGAAGTCCCCTGAGGGATGGGAGAAAGAATAAGGAACTATTAAACCTTACCATCAGGGAATCCCCTGATACCGTGTCAGACTTTAGGGACACCCAAATCAATAGGCCATGCCCTCAATCATGAGGCTTACTCTTATGAAGCTTATGTAGGTAGCAGAGAAGCTTAGACTACCTACAGGCATGCCTAAGAGTTACTTCTGGAGGACCTCTGTTGTTGCTCAGATGTGACCTCAGTCTCTGTAAGACAACTCTGCAAGTGAAATCATTGCCCTCCTCCCTATGTGGGACATGACATCCAAGGGTGAAAGTCTCCCTGGTGACGTGGGAGATGACTCCCAGGGATGAATCCAGACCTGGCACTGTGGGATCAACAATTCCATACTGACCAAAAGGGGGAAAAGAAGTGTAAATTAACAAAGTATCAGTGGCTGAGAGAGTTCAAGTAGAGTTGAGAGGCTACTCTGGAGGTTGCTCTTATACAAGCTTCAGGTAGACCTTGCTACCTATCGCAGCAAGAGGTTCTCAGACCAGTGTCTATATAGAATATTCAACAGCCAAAGTTGCTGTACCTGGAATAGTAGGTGAAATGCCCACTATAGAAAGGAATGGAAGTCATTCCTTTGACTGCCTGGTACACTGACGGGCCACCTAGCAGGTAGTCTCCCACATGGACAGCTATGGCCTTACAACCCAGAACTGACACTACATGGTGGGAGACTGATACTATGCAAAGCAGTTAATAGGCAAAGTTAAGAGCAACATGGGTGGTGATAATGCATGAACCACAAGACATGCTATGTGTACTGACATCTGGGCTGTTTTCAAAGGCCTGACAACCACGATGGCAACGCAGAAGCAGGAAAAATGAACAGTCCAAAGTCACCTCCTCTAGAGGCAAGAATTGTGGAAAGACACCCGTGATGCCTGCTGTGCTGGTTTGAAACTGTTAGATACCCCAGAAAAGCCATGTTCTTTTCATGTTAATTCAATCTTGTAGGGGCAACCAGGTTCTCTTAATCCTGATCCAATATTGTAGGGTGGGACCTCATGATTAGGTAGTTTCCATGGAGATGTAACGTACCCAATTGGAGGTGCAAACTTTTGATTAAATGGAGGTGTGACCCCATCCATTCAAGATAGATCTTAATTAGCTTACCAGAAACATATTGGAGAAAACTCGGACACAGACATTTGGAGGTACAGAGGAAACCACAAGAAGGACCCACAGGATCTATAAGAGCCATTTGAAACCAGAGGCCAGGGCAGAAGCCCAGCTGACATTGCCATGTGCCTTCCCATGAGATTCTAAGCAAGCTAGAACACAGAGTTTGCCCTGGAGAAGCTATGTGAGGACCCACAGACACATAGACAAGAAGCCACTGAAATCAGAAGCACAAAGCAATGACCTAGGAGCAAGAATCTCAAACCCCAGCCACATGACTTCCCAGCTGACAGAGAAATCCCAGACACCATTTGGCCTTTCCTCAGAGCCAAGGTATCATTCTCTGGATGCCTTAATTTGGACATTTTTAAGGCCAGAGAACCATAATATTGTAACTTAATAAATCCTCTTTATAAAAGCCATTCAGTTTCTGGTATATTGCATTTTGGCAGCATTATCACACAACAACACCTGCCAACAATGAAAGTTCCAGCTGCCAATCACATGTGAGAACCCAGGGAACATCACTGGTGAGTGCCCTTCAAACTCCCTGCATTGACCCCTTAGGCTACCGAATCAGATGAAACACTTTGGTTGGTCACAAATCCCAGTAACCTGGGGGCAAGTGGATTACATCATTTCGTTCTGCTCTTGGAGAGGGTCAGGTATGCTTTTCCAGCTGTGGACATAGGCTATAGGACTGTTATTAGCTTTCCCAGTGGGGAAGGTTAACTGATGGGCCACCATCCAATGTTTGGAGAAAGTGAATTCCCTGTATGGAGTGTCTACGCAAATAAACAGTGATCAGACAACCCCTTGCACTGGACAGATAGCCATATCCTGAGCCATGTGGATCAGGACATCATGTGGCTCTTCCATCTGCCCTATAATCCCACAAGAGCAGACCTTATTGAAAGAATGGATGTTTTGTTAAAGGAATAGCTAAAAGATGATAATAGGTTCATGCAACAGTGGACTAAAAATCTCTATCAGACCTCAACTTGCTTTAATGCAACACCCAGTGCAGTAGCCCCAGGTCCTACTGAAATGCTAACAGCAGTATCAATGCAGGCTCTGAGAATACAAATTAAAGGGCCAGATGCTTTCAGCCCCCAGAAGGAGGAAAAATAATTTATTGTTGCCTGTGCCTCAGACCATACAAACAGAGGGAAAGGAGGTCATTTGCCTCAGTGCTAGCCTATGCAGATGTGCTTGGTTGGGAATCTTAAGCCCATGGGGAATAGGAGTCACCCAAATATTATAATCTGACACAAAAAATAATATCTGTTAAAATTTTTATCACCAATCTGGGGTCACTTATTTCCATGGGAACCTTATATATCACTATGTGGACCCTCTTAAGATTAGACTAATTGATGTTGTGGTAGAGGACTCTCAAATTCTGCAAGGGGAGAATATCTGGAATTTAATGTTCCTCTGCCAGGTACCATGATGTTGATCAATGAAACTCTAGCATACTTTTGTTAGATCAGCAGGAATTAGCCCTCATTGTTCCCCATAAACATCTTTCCTTTCTCTTATGGCATCCTAGCAAACACCTTCCTACAGTGGGCTACTCATGCCCACCACCAAAACCAATGTTGGGTTTGCACAGACTTGCCATCTTCAGGTGCTCTCGGCTGGCCAGACTTCCTTCGACTGTGGCCCCTGCAAATTGGACTGCGTGGGATTCCATGCTGGCCTGGCAGAATTCAACACAACAGAAAATCTATAAAAAAATCTTCTCTTTTACAGGACATTGTACATGGGGACAGCCCTATGTCCCTGCTACCTTATATAACTCTTTACCCTATATTCCTTGTAATTGGGAAAAGTTTTAATTTCCTTTCTTGGCCATAGAAGCTTCTCTTTGTGGAGCTGTCATCTCTATGTCATGTGTATGTCCCTATTGTCTATTATACTGGGCTGTGGAATATGAATGCATTGTCTGTCCTATGATCAACATAGTCCGGTTGTGGGGATGAAGACCCAGGACCCGGGCCCCCCTTTTATACTGAGAGTAAATTACAGCATGTAGCCACCTACAAGACTGGAACAGAATTTAAAAGTCATCAGATCTCCTGGAGGGGAAGAGATGGGAAAAGTGAGAGAATGTATAGATGGTGTCATAAACAATGCATTAAAACTCCCCCTCCCATTATCACTGTTGATAGCAAACCTCTATACCCCTGTGTTAGGAGTCCCTGATAAAACTCTGTTCACACACCCATTTCTTAAACATAAGTTCTTGTACTCCCCCTGCCCCCTTTACTGAATAGTAACTTCCATTTCTGGACTGGCTGCTACTGGGAAATCTCCTGTTTGTATAGCCCAATAAAATTCATATCTTACACCAAAACAAACAAAAAGGACTGAATTCACCTTTCTTCCTCTTTTTGTGCTTCTACTATGTGGAATGCAGGAAGGTAGAGTTCTAAAAACCTTCTAAGATCTAACATGCCCTTGAGAATGGAAACGACGTGCTGGGATGATACAGCTGGAATCTAGCTACACCATGAAACCATCCTACAAACCCTGGACCACCCTTCTCAGAGCTTAATTTATGTTCAGGAAATAAATTTGCATGAGGTTTAAATGACTACTCTCATTTTGTGTTTTTCTATTATATGCAGCTGAATCTAATTCTACTGATAGAATATTACTAATATTAAAATAATATTCCTACTTTAACTCATACAGGTATTTACCCCTAAAACTTGGAAGTATAAAATTATTCTAAGTACATTTCCATAAATGTTGTAAAACAAAAACAAACAAGCAAAAAAAATACTTGCATCCAGTCAGCACATACCTTATCAACACAAAACAATTAGACTGAAAATAGCATTCTTGTAAAAATGGGTCAGTTAAGGCATATTTCTGAAGTCAATACATCTTATTAGTATTTCCATGAGGAAAGTAATCTGTTCTAGTTTGCTAGCTGCTGGAATGCAGCACACCAGAGACAGATTGGCTTTTAATAAAAGGGGATTTATTTTGTTAGTTCTTCAAAGGAAAGGCAGCTAAGTTTCCACTGAGGTTCTCTCTTACGTGGGAAGGCACAGGATGCTCTCTGCTGGCCTTCTCTCCAGGCCTCTGGGTTCCAGCAACTTTCCTCAGGGTGATTTCTTTCTGCATCTCCAAAGGCCTGGGCTTAGCTGCGAGTGCTGAGATGAGGAATGCCAACCTGCTTGGGCAGTGCTATGTTGAGCTCTCTCATTTAACCACCAGCCAATTAAGTCAAACGTCATTCATTGCAGCAGGCATGCTTCCTAGCCTATTTCAGATGTAATCAGCAACAGATCAAGTTCATGTACCGTTGGCTCATGTCCACAGCAACAGAACTAGGCACATTCACCTGCCCAAGTTGACAACTGAATCTAACTACCACATAATACCTTATTGTCATGCCTATATTTTCAAAACTGTAGCTAATCTCTAAGTAATAAAACACCTGTTTAATTTTCTAAACTTTAAAGGGCTCTGCTGCCTATTGACTCTGGTGGGTTGAAGCTGAATATATACCAGAAAAGCATGTTCTTCAAATCTGTTTTTTTTTTTTTTTTTTTTTTTTTTTTGGTGCATGGTCTGGGAATTGAACCCGGGTTTCCCACATGAAAGGCCCGTGCACCTAGAAAAGCATGTTCTTAAATCTAATCCATTCCTCTGTGTGTGGACCCATAAAAAGTAAGATCTCTTGATGAGGCTATTCAGTAAAAGTGTGACCTGCCTCCTTCAGGGTGGGTCTTAATCTCTTACAGGAATGCTTTACACACAAGATGAATACAGAGGTTGAAAGAGAAGGAAAGCAAGAAGCTGAAGTTGATGGAACCCAGAAGAGAAGGAAGAGACCAGTAGATGCTCCCATATACCTTGCCATGTGGCAGAGGAGCCAAGAATCACTGGCAGCTGGTCTTCATGAATAAAGAGCTGCCTTGATTTGTTCATTCTCATGGCCTCAAACTGTAAGGTAATAAATTCCCATTGTTTAAAACCAACCCATTTCATGGTGTCTGCTTTAAGGCACCTAAGATATTAAAATACTGCCTGTTCCTTCTCTATCATTTTTGAAATGATCATTAGTATTTCCACAATTATTAAAGTTTTTAATTCTAATAGAGACAATACTAATAATTGTTGCAATTTTTATATTTAAAAAAAAGAGAGGTGAAACTAACCACATTGTTTATACCTACTTTGTTACTTTATACATAAGGATCATTAGCTATAGCATCAAATATTCTCTAAAAGTGAGTAAATAATATTCCATCTAGAATTAAACCATGCTTTATATTTATCCATTGATTTATCACAGGATATTTTAGATTCTTCTAATGCTTTGCTATAATAAGCCATAATAACTAATAAATATATCCATCTCTGCCTCATTGATTATGCCTTCAGAAAATTATTGAGTGAAATTTTGAATCAGAAAGCATGAATGTTTTTAATACTAGTGATGAATATTTTCAAATTGATTTATTGGAAGAGTATCATTTTTAGAAACTTCACTAAACTTTTACCCAAATTTTGAAAATTTTATCAATAATAATTTATTTTAATTTGCATTTGATTAATAAGGGGTTTTGTTTGTTTGTTTTTAATATGAAAGATGTAGAGTTATCCTAGAAGCATTTATCTTGGAGTGCAAATATCTGTTATGCGAGAAAAGAATCATTGGTTTTACTCTGCCTCAGAAATTTTCATGCTATTGATAAATATCAAGACAGCAGCAGCACTGAGATGAAACTGCAGCATGTCTATCATTCTGCTCTAATGTAATCCATTAGAAAGTTGCGAACAAAATGTGCGTATTGATTCACTGGTTGTTTCATCGTTTTCCTCAATTGGGGAGCATCACTGCACACGCCATGTCTGGACCCTCCTGCATCTTGACTTTTGCTGACTGATTAGTGCTGAGATTTTGTAGTTTCTACTGAATAATACTTTACAATTTAGGACTGTTATTTATTCAGCTCACAGATGCTAAGGAGAGACAGCGATGGTCACTTTTGGAGCTTTAAAAAACTAGGAATAGGAAAATAATTTTATAATGCTTTTATAATATAACTAGATAATATTTTTTAACATAGAGCACTCTCCATGTATTAAATTTTACTTCACATATATTATCTCATTTAATTTTTGAATTTCTGATGAAGCAAAACATTAATCTCTAAATTAGTATTACTCTGAGAGTTTAATTAGCGCTCCCCTAGTAACACAACTAGTTAGCTATAATGGTAAGTGGTTTGACCAGCCAATATTTATTCCTGACCTTGCCTTCTGTGATAGATCACTCGTATTATTTGAGGTGTCCACTCCTGCTACATGCAGCCACAGGCGTCAGGGACAGCTCAACACAATTGCCAGTTGCAAGGTATGAACCTGCATTTAGAATCACACAGGTGGCACTGCCTTGGTGCCCAATTAGACCATATGTCGAGCTGGTCCAATAGGACCAAAGGAGAAGATATGCCCCGTGCTTGGAAATGAGGTCTGCTTTTATGACTCCTTCTGCTCATAAAGAAAACTCGCTTGCATCCATCTTGTCACTGTGAAGAGAACCTGATTTGGAATGATGTTGAAGCTGGCTGGCAGAAAATAGAGGAAGAAAGTTCTTCAGTTCTCAGTGGCATTATTGAGCTGTGGATCTGATTGCATCAAGATTTCTAATTGAAGGAAGTATAAATTTTCTTTTGTAAAAAGCTAGTTTGAATCAGGATTTCTGCTAACTTGCAGCCTAAATTATCCTGCTTTCAACCCCTGACATATCAAAGACAATAACCATCCCTGTAAGGGGATCAGGCTAAGTTTTATTTGGGGACAATCTCAAATCCCATTAGGGGAATATATGATTTAAATGTAGCAAATAGTTGAATGTGCTAAATTGGAAACCCTGACAATTATGAATGAGAACGAACAAAGAGTTAAAGCGGTTGGTATTTGAGAAAATATAGCACTGAATTAATTTAAAAAACAACAGAAGACTCGTGTGCATTTTAAGGAGAGGGGAAAATAAATCATAATTAATGATGAAGTAGAAGAGATGCATAAGCAATACATTAAAAAGGATAAAGACAACATAGATGATGGCTACAGATTCTCAAAAGAAAATCAAAATAATATTTATCTAACTTCCTAACTAAGCTTCCCCAAACTCACAAAAGATTAGTAAAAAAAAAAAAAAAAAATTCTTACCTTGAAAAATTTAGGTAGAAAGTAGAATAAAGTATAGATTTCAAATCTGTGATATTATGCCACTGCAGTAAATTAAATATGTTCATGTTAGTTTTTTGTTTGCCTGTTTGTGTTTTGTTCTGCGTGAACAGTATCAGCTGTCCATCACACGACAGCCACACACATTGCTGTGTGTTGCAAGTCTTGTCTGTAGCTATTATATCCCTCAAACACAAGTTTGGGGCAGCACACACTCAGTAGAGAAAACAGAACATTTTATATGTACTACATTATTTATTATTTTCTTTTTTTTTTTTTTTTCACATGGGCAGGCACGGGGAATTGAACCCGGGTCCTCTGGCATGGCAGGCAAGCGTTCTTGCCTGCTGAGCCACCATGGCCTACCCTTATATGTAATACATTATTATTCATATTTTTCTGAAGCACAAACTTTTAAAAGGTAATACTAAAGCTGTATTTGTTACTTTATTTTAGTTATTATTAAATGATGCCATTGAACTGTAACTCAGTTTCCCAAATGAAGCTGGCCCTCAGAAATCACCTAGGCAAATGTATTGTCCAATCAGTTATAGACCCAGTGCTACCACTCCTTAATTCACTGGGGTGTATATATCTCTACGTTACCTGTGGCACTGTAATGAGGTTTCAATAAAAAAGTATGTCTTATTGAAACAAAGAAAGAAAAAAGAACAGAAGACTCGTGTGCATTTTAAGGAGAGGGGAAAATAAATTATTATTAATGATGAAGTGGAAAAGATGTATAAGCAATATATTAAAAAGATAAAGACAACATAAACTTGGAAACAATCTCATTTTTCAAAATTTTTTTTCTTAGATGTAAAACCGTCAGAGAAACAGCATGGATACAGGTAGGCTCTGTGCCCTGTTACTATCTCTGAACATTCACGAAGTGACATAATTTGTTTGACTATCCCTTGCCCCATCTGTAATATGGGAATAATAATAGTCACAGGGATGTGACTATTACGTCAGATTGCATGTGAAGGTGTTCAGCATGATGCCTGGTCAGCCAGCATCTCCCTGCCATTCTAATCATAGGCTCTTGCATTGCTGGCTGACTCACCGACTTCCTCTCTGAAATTCAGGTTGACATTTCAGTCTATCACTTCCCAGGGTAAAAAGAGAAAACAGTGCTCTTTTCTTCCTGGGCTCTGAGTCAATATTTCAAGGCTCAGGGGAAGAATCAAAACAAAATAAAACAAAAATCCCAGCAAACTAAACTCATCCTACTGCTATCCTCATAGCTGTTGTATTTTAGAAATCAGCAGCTAAGCCCTGTTGTTTTCCTACACCAATCCCCTGTTTAGTTCTTCCCTCTCTCCTAGCAACACAGGGTGCAGCCACGGTTTTCTGGAGATAAGGATTCAACTCTGATTAGCATGTCCTGTATCCCCTTGGTTCTCTACAAATCCACTGGACTTCCTACATCTTTCTGCTCTTTTCTCCCTCCTACTTCACTTGGGAGGCTCAGCCCTCCCCACCTGTCGAGCAACAATTACAACAAACATCTCCCTTTGATAGGTACTTTGTGCTGCCAGGGTCTGACTGAGCTGGGTTCAGACACTGCCCCGTTCAATGCTCACAAGGCACCAGTGGATTATGGGTTATTCAGGCCCAGAGACATGGCAGAACTTGCTCAGGTCTAACTGGGTGACAATTGGCAGCGCCGAAACATGTGTGAATGTTTACTTGACTCCGTAGCCCAGACTCTTAACCAGCACATTCCCACTCCAAGGTAGGCTTGCTTTTTTATTAGTTAGGCCACAACATTGCAAAAATGGCTATTTCAACTAGTATTCCTATCCTTAGGCATACTGAAATTATGCCTTTCCTTGGCAACTGTGCAAACTTAAAAATTTTACTGCTAGCTTATCAAGTGCCTCTACGGTATTGCACTAAACAATGCATAGGCTTTTTTTTTTTCAGTTAGGAAGTCTTTCAGCTTAGAACCTAGCCTGTATTTCCAGAAAAACAAAACAACTCTTTCAAAAATTTAGGTAGAAAGTAAATTTGTCTTTACTTTCTCCCTAAAGTAAAAGTAGAAAAACCTTTAAAGATTTTTCTGGCCCTGTATTATCTATCAGAAACACAAAATTTTTCTGGCCCTGTATTATCTATCACTAAAACAAAATTTAAAATCATAACTTCACCCCAGCACTCTGTATCCCTCCTTCCTGCTTTACTGAAGGAAAACTCAGTTTTCATCTCAGTTATCATCACATACAATATAAAATTTACTTGCTTATTTTTGCTTCATTTCTGGCCTCCTTCCCAAAATGCAAACTCCATGAGGACAGAACTATTTTGTAGGTGTTGCCTGTTTTGCTGATGTATCTTCAGCATCTACAGCAATGCCTAGCACGTACTGAGTGTTTACCAAATATCTGTTAATTTAAGGAATAAATAAAAGTGAAGAAGATGTGCATATTCTTCAGTGAAAAACTGTGTCCATTTGCAGAATGCTGAAGTTTGGTTAGAAACATTTTGGCCCCAGGCACCCATCCAGTGGTAAAACAGCTGCTTGTAGGGGGTTAAAGATTGAATCTTGGCCCCCACTAAAGTCATGTTTAAGTCCTAATCCTCAGTCTTGAGGATGTGAACTCATTTACAAACAAGGTGTTCAGAGATCCTATTAGTTAAGGTGAGGCCAGACCCAATCAGGGTGGGCCTTAATCCAATACGGCTGGAGCCCTGATCGGCAGAGCTGATTTGGAAACAGCAGGAGACAGATGGGGAGAGAGACGGCCATGGGATGGATGCAGAGACTGAGTTATGGCTGGCTGGCAAGTCACCACCAGAATGCTACAGACTTCAGAGAAAGCCTAATCCTGCCAACGCCTTGATTTTGTACTTCTAGTTCCCAAAACTGTGAGACCAATTCCAACCAGTCTGCTGTACGTTAATACAGCAGCCCTGGAAAAACTAAATATAGGGTATTTATTAGGTGATACTAAATGGCATTTTTAAAGTGAGTATACCAATTTCTGTCTCAAATAAGAATGTCAACTAACTTACATGTAGATCACTTTGCATTGTCAGATAAAAAAATTGTTAATCTAATAAGAAATAATATCTGATTGTGATTTTAACATTTCCCTAGGAATTAATAAGGTAGAATATCATTTCCTATAGTGATAAGTCTTTAAGCCTTCTCGTCTCTAAAATTCTTTTGTCATGTTGGTTCTAATACATTGTCTTTTTCTTACTGATTTATAGGAGTTTATACTATATTTTGGATAGTGATCCTTCTTAGATGAAATAAGTAGCAAATATATTCTCCTGGTAAATACTTAGACTCTTCATTTTATGCTGATTTTATAAAGAGAGGTTTTTAATTTACTGTAGTTAAAGTGACTAAACTTTTCCTGTATGGTTCATAAGTTGTTTCTAAAGTTTCTTATTCTATAAAGATACATTTCTATATTATCTTCTAAAAGTTTACTTGTTTTGTTTCACATATTTAATTCTTTCAATTCTTATGGAATTGATTTTTATGTATGATGTGAGGCAGAATCCTGTTTAATGTTTTCGCCCCTCACCCCCCAAACGAATAACCAGCACTCTCATCAATACATGCTGGAGATTTTATTCTTTTTTCCCAATGATATGCCATGCTATTATATCATATATCATGTATCCTTACTTCATTTTCAAGCGCTCAATCCCAAATACAATTTCAACCAAAATATTCCTCCATATGACCAGAAATCCTTAGCTATGATTTTAATCTGTAACATTTTATACAAAATAAAAGATGAAATCTCATGTCACTCAGGAGACTAATCACCGGAGATGTTTTTAAATTGTATTGTAGTTTAGCCGGCCAATGTCGGCTCACTCTGACAGTTAAATTTCAATAAATATTCAATCAAATATAATGTAGGAATGGTAATACTCAATTGGAGACACTTTCTAAACAGGCAATTTAGCATTGTTATGCAAATTCTCCAGCTCCAAGCCTGTAACAAGGCAGAAGCTATTGTGTGAAGTTAGCTATCATCTTTCCCCAAGCACTGGATTTATTGCCAAAGTAGGTGGAGTGGCTTTACTTTCTAATAGCTCTGCTAATCAGTAATAATGTGAGAGAGATCCTCTGCACATAAACACAATGAGAAATTAATCTTTTAAATCAGGACAACAAAATCATAGTTGGTAAGTCATAAAACACAGAGGATTCAATGTTTGTTGATTATTTTAGTTTTGAAGTTCTCTTAACAGCCAACATATTATAACTTCGGCAGTGTTTTATAAACACGACCAAATATATGTTCCAAAGAACTCATTATATCACTAGGCTAAGCTGGTAAGCCCTTCAGTGAAATAATTTAATCTATTAGCAATATTAGAATGACTAAATTTGAAGTACTGTAAAGATTTCTATGTACACAACATATATACACTTTGTGATAATAGTTTTGTAAATGTATAGAAACCACATTCTCTAATTCCTGCCCTTTTATGTGGACTTTTTTACAGTATAAATACTATAGTGTGTCAATTACCACCTAAATATATTGAATTATGCTAAAAAAATATTTGTTCTACTGACCCAACGTCAGTAGATACTTATTCCAAGGCACTTAAAGACCTTGCTTATGAACTTTACAATGGAAATCAATAATTTACTATTTAGCATGTTTACTTTGCCTTGCCAGAGGGCTTTGCAAATTTGATATCGCAAAACTCCAAGACTCTGTTAAGGTATATTCATGTGGTTTCATATAATACAGTTATTGAAAATATCTTCCCTTTTTTTGGTCAATCTAACACTATTAGGATTTATTCCAAGAACATATGAAGAATTCCACAGCAGAAAAATGATTGTTTTCTGATATACAACAAGATAAATTATTTCAAAGAGATGCCAGTTAAAATATATACCAACATAAACTTTTATTAAAAATATAAGGGGGGCAAGATGGCAGTTTAGCGAAGTATGGCATTTAATTCGCGCAGAGCAGCCAATAAACATTAGCCAGCAATAGTACAGAACAACTGCTGGGGCCACATCAGTGACTGGACACACAGCATGCCCCAGTCTGGACCAGCTGGACTGGCTGCAAGCCCCCCCGAGAAGCATGAGTTCCCGATACCATGGTGGCTGGCGCCCCTCCCCACAGGCTACTTTGCAGAGGGTAAAGGGACATTACCAGCAGTAGGGGCTGAGCACAACCAAGCTCAAATTGTGGAATTAATTAACAAATTCTGACTACAAAAAATAGGCATGCATCTCAGCTGAACCTCAAGTAAAAGTGGAGGTCACTGGTTTTTGCGCCAGTGCAGAGGAGGCAGGGCAGATGGATAAAGGAAAAAAAAAAAAAAAAGAGGTTTTAATGGATTTGAAAAGGTCTGGACCCTGAAAGATAGGAGGGGGCACATAGGACTTGGAGATACAAAGAACAAGGTACCAATGTAGGCTTTTGATTGGCAAACCCAAAGAACAGAAGTACTACTCTGAAAAGGATTTTTCTTTTTCATTTTGATGGCTGTATTTCTATGGCTTGACTGCTGTTTGGATACAGCTGCAAGGCTTCTCAGGTTCCATTGC
>PVIY010026391.1:0-35459 GCA_004026745.1 Myrmecophaga tridactyla
GGAAGAAAAAAGTAATCAGGTGGGGAGAGTAAATAAAATTATTTGCTGAAAATAATAAAAACAACAAATAAGATTAATCATTTTGAATTCATAAAAATGGAAGAATGCACAACTGAATGGGAACATATTTGGTACATAATATTGGGTAACTAATTTATTACCCTAAGGGCCTAATATTTTCCTAGAGAAATTAAGTAAACACTTACTTCCATCTCTTACTTCTTTTCTGGCTTCTTTGAATATATATGGAGTAGAATCTAGATGTGTGTGTGTATTCAGTAATCCTTTCTTTCTTTCTTTCGATGTCTTAGGCACTGGGCTAGATTTTGGGAACACAGCGATGGGCACAAACCTTGGACTGAGGTGCCCAACACAGCTGAAGTGTGAGTGACCAAGGATTACTGTGCTCGAGAACCTCAACTGCTCTTCGGTACCACAGTTAGCGTGAGAAGCAGCACCATTTAATCTGCATTTACAGCAGACAAAGTTTCCTACTTAATTTAGGGCATTTGGGTTTTTTTTTTTTAATATGTAGAATGCACTAAATTTCTTAAATGCTTCTTTAATCTTTTTTTATTGAGGTGAAATTTATATAACATACACTCATCCATTTTAAAGTGAAAAATTAATTGACAATCACAATATTATGCAACTACCACCTCTGTCTAATTCTAAAATAATTTCTTTTTACTAGTGTTTTTTGGTTGAATTACAAAGGAGCAACTGGAGAAAGGGAGGCTAGATGGCTGTTTCCTCCCAAATTACCCCGTCCCCACCCAGAAACTCTTTTAGCACACAATAAAGCTTCCTAATTATAGTCCTAGATAATCCCTAGATATAGGCAATACCTGTACACCTAGAGTTCTGCTTCCAGGTAACTCGGGATAATTTACAGAATGACATTTTGACCCAAACAATAACCAAAGGGAGAACAAGTGAATCTCTGGAAGGTCACTGACTGCTGTTTTATATTTAGCTTTATAGTCTTTGCATAAAAAAAAATCCATGAATTAAAATTAATTGTAATTTCTATAACTTTGTATTATTGGCTAGTTGTCAAAAAAGCCATGTCACAAACTAGGAAAGACATAGGTGAAAGTTACACCCAGAGACAGCCCCTCACGGAAACTCTTTACAGGTAAAATTATTCAAATAATAAGCAAAGAAACAGATATTTTTCTAATCTATATCTAAGAAATTTCAATGTTGTTTAAATCTCATTTACATCAAACTGATTTAGAGTAAATCTAATAAAATAGCTCAACATCCTACCTTCTAGGCCTCAATCAATTTCAAGATTATGCATTGCTCAGTTCTTTAACTTTGAGACACCTGACTACAATTTCAAGTGTCATCCTGGACTACAGTTCTTAAAGTTAATATCAGTAGGGTGGATGGCATTTTTTAGGGCCACAGAATTGGCTCAACAAATTACCTTGTTATCCAGCCCAATTCTAAGAACTGGTTTCTAGCCTTGTTACTAAATGCTAAACCTCACTGGAACCCCATGTTGGGGTTGGAAGAGTGTTCAGTAATCGCCTGTCTCCTCTTCTGAACCAACCTACATATGAACACAAGAAGTTAGCTGTGGATTAAAATGCATCTCTATTATAGTAAAGCTAAAGTGGTAGAATGCAATTTGGGCCTTAGCTTAAAGTTAGCCCTCCCTACCCCCCACCCCAATTTTGAATTTGAGGTTGAGTTTGTGTGCAGAGTAGAAATCTACGCAGTCAGCCCATGGAGGAACAAGTGCTGCCTTATACTCATCAAGAGCTTAAGAGAGGAATGAGGAAAAGGCCTACCATATAAGGCAAAGCCTGAATAGACTACACATAAGTATAGAAAATAGAAGTTAGGTCCCAGTCTGTTCTCAGTACATTATCAACACCAATATGTATGAGTTGTCTCCATTCTAGTGGCAGCTCTTATCAAGACTCACATATTAGGGAGGACACCTTTGCTTATATGTAAAATTTACAACCAGCTGACTGGGCACAGCAGAGTCACATGTGCACTAATGATGCCTGGAACTAGTATGTTAGAGCTCACTAAGAGTACAGTTTCTGACCATTTAGAGCTTGATGACACCTGCTCTTGCTGCAGAGTGCTTGCTGTCCCTTTGCTCTCCTAACTTTAGAAGAACAAGTCTCTGATCTTCCACTGAAGTCTTTGTACTTCACTGAGACAAGAACACTCATAGTGATTCCATTCCAGTGATAGCCTAGGCAGAGAGAGCATCCATGCTAAGAAGATGTTAAATGAACCATCACAGCACCCACCTACAGGGCAAGAGACGGCCTTCTACACTTACTCCGAAGAAATGTATGGATATGTGTGTGGTGTTTAGTAAAAGAAAAATGAAATTTAGATTCATTATATAGTTTCACGTTTGTTGTTTCAAAATGTTTAATTCCATACTTACATATTCCACATAGTATGATTCATATATCCTATAAATTTTATAGAATTTATATAATAAATTTATATATTTATATATTTTAAATATATAAACATAATATATCAAAGCCAGTGGAGTGTCTCTAGTGCCATTTATTGGAGCCTCCCGTAGCCTCACAGTCTTGAACTTTTGACCCTCACCCAGGTGGACTTCCAGGAATTCAACAGCAAGAGGAGAGAAATGGAAAGCATTTCTTTTGCCAGCTGGCCTAAGTGAGAAATCACAAATGCAGTATGCTAGATCATAAAGGAACAGTGGTCCTTGCCCCTGTGATGGCTAGCTTCATGTGTTTTAATTCACTAAGTTATGGTATTCAGTTGTTTGCTCAAATCCTGTTAAGGCTTTTTTGAAAGATGGTTAGGTTATTCTGAAGATGCTATTTGCATCTATAATCAGTTGATTGCATCTACAATCAATAAAGGAGATCGCCCACAGCAACGGGGGAGTTCCCTCATTCAATGAGTAGGAGGTTTTAAAAGCTAGAGCGAAGGATTCCCAAAGTCAAAAGAAGATTTTATGCCTCAATTTCAGCATTGACTCTTTCTAGAATTTCTAACCAGCCCTCTTCCCCTGGGGAATTCAAATGAAGTACTTTATGATCACTTATATTGGCGTTTCCAGCTTGCCACTTGCACTACGGAGTTCAGATTTTCCAACCCTCGTGGTCTCATGAGTCAGAATTTACATATATCCTGTTGGGTTTGTTTCTCTGGAGAATTTTGACAAAAACTGTCCCCATCTCCCTGATTCTAAGAGGGAGAGAAGGGGTATGCTTCCTCATGGGAATTCCTCTGAGAGGGCAGAAGTTCTTGACAGATGGGCTGCTATATGAAAGTCAGGTAATATCAAAATGGTTTCCCTCTACTCTCCCCTACTTTTTGTTTTGTGAACTAGTTAGGTTTAACAAACTGTGAAAGTACAGTGGGGTAGCTTTGAACTTGGAGAAGAGGTCACAATCAGCAAGCCTATGCCTACACTTGTGAGACATCTCCCCAACAATTTGTATGGCTCCTTTGTTTATCTTATTCTCAGTGATGGGCAGTTTAGTTATTATTCTCAGAAATCTCTGGTTGTAATAGGATGCTAACTAATTTTGAAACCACTCCACAGTCTGCGCAAAAGTTCTACCCCCTTTAATATTTCAATCTCAAGTTACACCAAAGAAGGTTAGGCAAACAAATTTTAAAAATGCATTTGATTTGGAGCCATGTTAGAACGTATGAACTCCCTCCCATTAACAAATTCACTAGGAAAAATTAAAGTTAAATGAAATGTCTTTCTGAATTGAGTCAATGTTCCAAAATGTATCCTTAGTTTCTTATTACATTCAGTCTAGCTCACAGGGGTGTTGTTGGCTGAGTGGAGTGGTGCTACTTTAAGCTTGGTGTATCAACCCCTGAGGGACAATAGTAATTTCTTCATCACCTCCAAAATTAGATTAATCTAAGCCTGGTCTGTCACTTTTTAAAAGAATCAGAGTCAATAGGATACACAAGAATAATACACTTGCACACTCACATACACTCACATACACAAATATACTATCTTCCTTCTCCTTAAAGATTTTAACCATGCAGAATGATGTCTCTAGGCCTTATTGTGTGGTATACATCAGTCAATATTAGTTTTAGCTACACATAAAGGAAAACTGCAAAGTAACAGTAGCTAAAGCAAGGTAGATGTTATTTTTCTCACAAGTCAAAAAGGTCAGAAGAAAACAATGCAGGGCTGGTGGAATAGCTGTATAGTGTCATCAGGGATCTAAATTCTCATGTTCTCTACCAACTTCCAATCCACGTTGGTTAAAGGAAGAAAGGCAAAACAAAATGAATCCCTCCCTGCTGGGTCTGCTCCCTTTTAGCTGAAATCCTACAGGACACTTTTGCTAAGTTTTCATTAGTCAAAAATAATTTACAAGTCAGGAGATAGGAGGATGAGAAATGAAACATTTCATTTCATTTAGCTATGTTCCCAGTTAAAAATCTGAGATCTTTTAAAAAGGAGGAAGGAAAGAGCAGATTAAATTGCAGTAAAAAATTCACCACATGGTACAATTTTTTGAACTATGTGTGTTGGGTAAAGGAAGATAAGGAAAATGAGCAAAAAGGAGAAACATTATTGGTTCAGACCTTGCCTATATGACAATTGTCAATTAATACCAGCTATTGTGATTCTCAATCGTATCAAATTCATCTCAAATGTAAGTAGTTGTTCATCAAGAGATTGAATTTGCTACCGTGTTTTCACCATGTTTTGAAGAAAATACCCAACTATGCATATGGTTTAAAGCTCAGGAATTTCATTTGGCACATTCTTGCCTTTGAAAAATTCAGAATTTGCAATGGTGGTTTTTACTTTCTGCTACTATCCATCATGTATATTTAAAATGCTTGTTTTTCCCCATTCTTTTGTGGCTTCTCTGGCCTCTACACCAGGACTAAATTGAGCATGAGTGTTAAATAATGACACTGTCCCATGTCCTTATTTGAGCATATTTCCTCACAGTTGTTTGAAGGAATTATAAGTAAAGTTTGTATCATTGCTTTCCCTAGAGCCCAGATTCCTTGCTGTATGTCTGTATTTCTTCATTTCTTGCAAGCTTTCCAAGGCATTTTTGATTCTCTCACCATTGCCCTGGAATTTCTTAGGCCTTTGTGTTCCATCTTCTGGGGTAGTTTCATTCTTGACCTGACATTTAGTCAACTGGAGAATAAAACTCAGCAGAGTTATGAACTGCAGCTGCTGTTGATCCCTCCAAAGCCTGTCCTTCAGGAGCCCAGTGAGGATCAATGAGTCCCTTGCCGCATACTCTTCTTGCTTTTCCAGACCTAGAGTCACTGCTACTTTCATAGCATCAGAAATATTCCTTTTTGCAGCCCCTTTGCAGAAGCAAGTGGAGCATAGCATTAGTGATCCTTGCTTGCTTGCTTTCCTGTAGTTTGCCCATTCTCTTTTGACTGTCCTAGCTGAGTTTTTACCATTTCTAACCTGCTTCTGAGATTGGCTCCTTTCCTTTTCTCAAGAGGAGAGCTATCACTGATGGGGGATCTTGACATTTCTTTCTGAATATATTCATCTAGATTTTTTTTTTGGGGGGGGGCATAGTGGGAAATATGAAGACAAAGATTTTGTTCAAATATTTTTGCTCAAACAAATTTTATCCACCCTCATCACCCCAAGTTGAATAACTTTACAAAGGAAGTATCTTCCCACTAGTCCAACACATAGCCCAGGACTAAGCTCAATCTATTCTGTCATCCTATCTGTCTTATAGTATTCATTATATTCCCTTCATTCCTCCTTAGAATGTTAAAAGTCTTTTACATGTCATTTAGGCCTTGCACTTACAATAATTGTGTCACCTTAAAATTCACCTGATCATAACTTTGACACTCGGAACTATCAAGTATGTCCAAATCTTATACAACCACTTGGTATAATTGCATCAGTTTTCGAACTATGACTAGCCCAAGTTCCTTAGGAAATAGAGAGTGAAACAAAGATTTGGGTACTAAGGCTTTGGGAATAGGGAAGAAGAATCTGGGGGCAAGAAAAGGAGAAATGAGATAATGAAAGACAGAGTGTGAATACAAAGGGGTACCTTACAAAGTTGGCCATAGCTTTGTGACACATAATCGCTTTCTCTAGTAGGACATCTTCAGAGAGACCATATGAAACGACTAAGTCTCAGAACAGAATGTTGAGGAAGAGGAAGCGTAAGCAATTTATTGACTGTCTCCTTCTAGTTATAGGTCAAAGTCCCACCTCCCTGGATGGAACTCCTTACTTTATGTTGTGTTACCTGGCCTCTCTAGCAGTGCTCAGGAGGCCAGAGCCTCCTTAGATTCAATTCATTCAGTGTGCAAGTGTGGAGGGCTGTCCTGATCAGTTGGTACTGACGTGTGAGGACCCCTTAGTCTTCAGTGGGGGTGGCTTTACAATTGCAGAAACACTTGCTAGCCAGGAAACAAGACAAGTGGCCAAGACCTGAGAATGGGGCAATTATGGGGAGAGATGGGACCAAGCAGATTTGGGGTAGTGTGTCAACCAAGTCTGGTACATTCTCCTAATTACTCTTAAAGTTGACATTTTTTTCTAAAACTTAAAAAAAAGAGCTTTTTTGTTTTTTAAATGTCTGGATCCCCTTAGAAAAGTCACTCCTGTTTATTAACATTTTGCCTTTCTGTTAGATTACCTGTAAAGGGTAGAAATGTTGGCAGGATTAGCATTTTTATGGATCAAAGGGGCAGGAGGAAATGAAGAGAATGATTTCCATCTGTAAACGTTGGCTCACATTTTAAAGTTGTAGTCTGCTTCCTCTTGCCAATATTCTTTACATGACTTAAGGCCCAGTCTTCCAACTAGCAATTGTGAACCAATAGATAGACCCACATGCCAACCAGTCACCTGCCTGGACTTTTTTATGCATTATTTTCCTAGTGGAATTCTCATCTACTTGCTTCATCTTATACATAACTTTAACATTCTCCTGGCTGGTAACAAGGCCCTTGGGTACTTCTAACTACAAGGCCACAGTTATTGATTTAATCATTGTGATTTCATCACATATCTCTAATCTTGATGTAAGGATTTTAGAATGGGTCAAAATAACTACTTACTACTTAATGTCTCTCTTCTGGGGTAAAACGATTGCCTAATTGAAATAGTGTGAGCAGAATAAGATTGAAATAGTGTAAGAGTCTTTTCAATCCTGTGAGTATCCTTCTCTGGTAACCCTCCATTCTGTATTTTTAAAAGAGACTTTAGTACAAAGTGCTTATCAACAGAGCAGAGTCATGTAAAAACTATCTGGGAGCAGTGTCTTCTCTCAATTTATTAAATAACATCAGGAAGCCAAAAACTATGGCAAGTATTAAACAAGACTGCATTTTTTGAAGATCAAATAGAAACATAAAGTTCATTTATAATTCCTTACCCTTGAAAAAAATGGATCCTTACAGTACCTCATGAAGACTACAAGAGTTAGCTTTTATTTCCCCCAAAACTTTTAACTAAATTTTTAGCTAAATAAAAAGTACATTATTCAATCTCTGTCTTATTTGTTCTTTCAAGGAGCATTGACTTTACTGTCCACATCTTCCTTAAAACACTCCATTCCTTTGGCTTATTTCACAGCACATGCTTCTAGTTTTTCTACTACTTTACTTGTTTCTTCCAGGTTTCTGACCCCTTAGCCAAGTCAATCAAGAATACCCAGGATTTGGGTATTCTGTATTGATCTATTCCAATAAAGATATTACATATGTCACAGCAGTTGAAATTGGAGCTATAAGTCATGTGTCATCAACCAATTTGGCTTGGCAGAGCCATACAGATGAGTTGAAAGAGGAGAAAATGACACAAGCATGCCAATGTGCTAATCTCTGTAACTTTTCCTGGTATGCATATTTGCTTCTTATATACATTCTTGACCAAAGGCAAGTCTTGGGCAGGAATGAGTTCAAGTTCTTATACTTGGTGTTTCTATTATAATGGTTCTTATGGCACGTATTAGGGAATTAACGTGAGGATTTTGCCTTCATGTTTACCACAATATATATTTATTTATAAAATACACATTTATTTAGCACATGTACTCATTGTGTATATTTATCACAGTGATGCATGTAATGATTGGTGAAATGGCCACAGGGTAGGTTCAAGGAGTCACTGGACCTACTGAAATGGATTTGTATCAGGACTCTGTTTATCAACATTTTTCCATAAGTTCCCTTTTTGACAGAAGGATACAATAGTATTTTTGAGCTTAAAATGTTGTAATTGTTGTAAAAAATAGTTGCATTGGTTGCAAAAACATATTTACAACTGCCTTAAAATATTACACCATTTGTGTCATTCCACCCATGTAGTTCTAACTACCTTTTGAAACTTGCAATTCTCTCCATTCTGCAGGTGAATGGGGAAAGAAAGTTAGTGTTGTATGTGGGAAGTTTTTATAAGCCAAACCAGGAAATGGCATTTCATTTCTGTTCCCATTTTATGGCCCAGGGCTCAGTCAAATGGACCATACTTAGCATCAGAGGAGACTGAAAATGTTGCTAGGTGAATACCCAGGAAGAAAAAAGAAGAAACAGATATTGGTAAGCTCCAATAGTATTTTCCATTAAGACATGTATCATGTTAATGGATATGGACATTCACTACTACCCAAATTTATTATAGCATCAAAATAATTCCAATAAAATATCATCAGGGATTTCATGAAAATTGACAAATTGTTATTGAAATTCCTGTGTAAGAGCAATGGGCCAAGAATTGCCAAAACACTTCCAAAGAAGAAAAATATGGGATGGGCTGCGGGAGTGGGGGGGGGGACAGGGGGAGGGCAGTCTTAGTAGTATTAAGAATCAGCATAAACTGTAATGAAAATAGTAATGTTATTGAAGTCAGATAGACAAGAAGTCAACAGGAAAGAAATAAAGTACCCAGAAACAGACCTATGGATATATGGAAATTTAATGTGTAAAAGGGATGGCATTGCAGATGAGTGGGGAAAAGATGGACTTTTTAATGAAGGGCATTGTGGCAGATCTTTTTTTTCAAAGATGACTGCACCAAATATATATCCCATCTCATGTGCTCTTCATACAATATGGATTCTGTGTTCACTCCTCTTGAACCCAAGCAGAGCTTTGTAACTACATCACCCAACAGAAAGTCTAAGTGACAGTCCATGATTTCTGAGACTTGGTCATAAAAGGCATTTTATCTTTCGCCTTCCTCTCTTGAATTGCTCATTCTTGAGAAATCAAGCCTCCACGCTATGATGATACTCAAGCAGCCCTTAAGAGAGGCTCATAGGAGAAAAACTGAGGCCCCTAGCTAACCAGTATCCATTTGTCGGCCATGAGAATGTTTCACCTTGGAAGTGGATTCCTCAGTCCCAGACAAGTCTTTAGAGATCTACAGCCTCAGAGGACATGAGATACTCCAAGTGAGAAATGCCCACCCAAACTTCTGTCAAATTCTTAACTAACAGAAAACAAAAGAGATAATAATTATTGTTGTTTTAAACTGCTGAATTTTGGGTAATTTGTTATGCAGCATAATTAAGGTTCATAAGGTTATAAAAAACAAAAATGAATCTGTACCTCATATCAAACACAAAAGTCAAATCCAAGTGAATAAATGTTTAACAATGGGAAAAGTAAAACTTTAAAATTCTAGAAATTTTAGAAGACAATATGAGAAAATATCTCTGTGATATCAAAATAGGGAGAGATTTCTTAAACAGACATAAAAATAACAATAAAGGAAAACATTGATGCATAACTACATTCAATTAAAGACTTCAGTTAATCAAAATACTCCCTAAAGAAAATAGAGATGAGTCAATATTGGGACTTATGTTCAATAATATATAAAAATCTCCTAAAAGTAAATATGAAAATGATGAAGATATTTGGTAATCTATATAAATGGGCATTTCATTAAGAAAAAAAAAAGAAGGGATCAATCTCACTAGGTAAGAAAAATGCAAATTGAAAATTCAATGAGACACTTTTCATAGGCATTTGATCAACAAAAATGTAAAAGTCTGACAGTTACAGTTTTGGAGAGGCCCATCTCTTATATACTACTGGTGGGAAGGTAAATTAACACAACATTTTGGCATCATAAAATTGAACACCTGCATAAAACATGCTCTGGTAATTTTGCTATTAATCAGAGAAATTTTTTTATCAGGAAAGTGGACGGAGGGAGTCCATATGCCCATTATGAAGCAAATAGATAAATAAAATGTAGTATATTCATACAACGGATTCTGTAAAGCAATAAAAATTAGTGAAACACAGACACACATAAATCTGTATGAGTCTTCAAAACATAACATGGAGGGGGAAACAAGTCATAAAAGATTGAATATATTAAGACACCATTTTTTTCTAAAGCTCAATATATATAACATGATATGTATCTAAAATGGAAGTCACTTGGCAGCTTATGAATATCTCTTCTCCTCTTCTTCCCCAGGCATGCACCTATATGTATTTTTCAGCCCCTTTTGCACTAAGACATGCCATCTTCAGTAGAGAATATATACTTTTGGAAAACAAATGCTGATGGACATGCTGCTGGACCTGGTAAGAGATAGAGAACAAAGTGGGAAGATTTCTTTTATAACACATTAGTGCTCATCCAAAAGTGTCCACATAGAAGAGCCCCTAAACAACCAAACAGAAAAGTGATTTGGCCTGTTGATTTCAGCCAACCTGACGGTGACCACCACAGTGCTGGCATAATGGGCACATGAATGAAATGCCCATGTGGCAGGGATGGAGATTATGCATGTAACTAATACTATGGGCTCCCACTTACCAGCACTAATCTGGCTAGTGCTAGCTATTGCTAAGCAACAATGTATATCAATTTTCGATCTGCTATAGCATAAAAAATTAGATTAAATTAAAATTATCTTTAATTTGCCAATATTTAAAATGTGTCTTTTTATTTTAATGCATTAATAAGGAAGCATATATATTACCATCTCACAAATTCGGGTTGCCTTTTTCTTCAGAAATTTAACTGTATTTCATTATAATTTGTTTTCTTTGTAATCCTGTTTTTTAGATTTTATTTTATTAGAATTAAAACATCTCAAAGAACAGATCCTCAGGCTTTTCCAAAGGGTCCACGGCATAAAGAAGTTTCAGAGTTCCTGGACCAGATCATTGCTTCCCCACTAATTTGAAATGTCAACCACATAATATACAAAATTCCCAAACATACTGTTGTAAATCACTTTTTAAAAGCTTTTTACTTTGAAACAATTATAAACTCACAGGAAATTGCAAAAATAGTACATAGTGCCCTGTGTACTCTTCCCCCAACTTCCCCCCAAGTATTCCTAAATTTTATATTTAACTATACTATAGTTCCTTTATAATTAGGGTTCCTTGTGTCCCATGTAAGAAAATTTTGTCTACCCAGAAACCATGAGGATATTCTCCTGTGCTGGCATCTATAAGCTCTACTGTTTTACCTTTCCGTTCGGATCTACAATCCATCTAGAATTGAACTATGTACAGTGTGAGTCAAGGTCAGGATCAACTTTGTCCTACATGGATATTTAATTGATCCAGCACCATATATTGAAAAGACTGTCCTTTTACAGTTGCCTAATAGTAACTTTTGTCATAAATCACATGACTTAATATGTTCATGCCTGTTTCTAGACTATTTAATTCCATGATTTTATTTGTCTAGTCTTCACTATTACCTAATTACTTTAGCTTTATAATAAGTCTTGACTTCCTATAGTGTAAGCCTCCAATTTTGTTCTTCTTTTTCATGATTGTCTTGACTATTTTTGGCCATTTTCATTTGCATATAAATTTTAGGATCAGCTTGTCAATTTCCAACAATTATTAAAGTCACATAAAATATGTAGATTAATTTGAAGAGAAATTATTTAGCAATATTAATTCTTTCAATCCATGATCATAATCTATCTTCCATTTTATTAAATCTTCATATAAATAAATATATGTCAATAAAGTTTTATAGCTGTCTTTATGGAAGTTTATATATCTTTCATTATTTTTTCTAAATGTTTGTTTAAACATTTTTGTGGTGAGATACATAAATATTTTGTCATTTTGACCACTTTTAAGTACACAATCTGATGGCATTAACTAGTTAAAAATAAGTACACAATCTGATGGCATTAATTACTTAAAAAAATGTTATGCTACCATCACCACTTCCATTACTAAAACTTTTTTATCACCCAAAATAGAAACTCTGTACCCATTAAGCAATAACTCCCTGTTTCTCTTTCCCAAAGCCATTGGAAACATCTAATGTACTTTCTGCTGCTACAAATTTGCTTATTCTGGGTATTTCATATAAGTGGACTTGTACAATATTTGTCCTTTAAGGTCTGCTGAATTCACTTAGCATAATGCTTTCAAATTTCATCCATGTTGTAGCATGTATCAGAACCTTATGTATTCCACTGTATGTTTATATCAAATTTTGTTTATCCTCTCCTCTGGTCAGGGTACATGTGTGCTGTTTCCACCTTTTGGCTATTGTGAATGAATGCTGCTGGAAATAAGCATCTGTCTGAGTCCCTCCTTTCAATCATTTGGGAATTATGCCTAAGAATGGAATTGCCAAGTCATAAGGTTTAACTTTTTGAGGTACTCTATGTTTAACTTTTTGAGGTACTGCCAGAGTTTCCCAGAGCAGCTACACCATTTAACATTTCCACTAGCACGAGGGCTCCAATTCTCCACATCCTCACCCAGACTTATTTTCCAATTTTAAAATAATAGTCATCCTAGAGGGTGAAAAATGTAAATATTTGTTTTTTAACACTAATATAATTGCTATCTTTCATATATGTTTTCCTAATGATTTGCTGATATAAAAACAAGCACAAATGATTTTATACATTAACTGTTATCTATTGATGCAGATAAATTCATTTATTAATAATTAATAGAGTTTTAAGTTCTTTTTGGGTCTTCACATAAATAATCACATCATCTGTGAATAATGAAAGATTTTAATCTTTTATAATTCTTGTTTCTTTACTTACTGTATTGTGTAAGCACGGGTGCCAGTATAATGTCGAATAGAAATGGTAATTGTCACCATACTTGTATTATTTGGAAAGTCAATGGTTTTAGTATTTCACCATTAAATGATGATGTCTGCGGTAAGATTTTGTTTACTTGATTTTAGTTGATTTTTTTTTAATCAGATCATTGGGATTTTCTCCTATTTTTAATTTACTAAGAGCTGTTTTTCTTTTCACTATATGGGGTTGATGAACTTTATCAAACATTTTTCTCTACATTCATCGACATATTATAGATTTTTCTAATTCATTCTGCTCATGTAGTGAATTACACTGAATAATATTTTAATAATAAACCAAATTTTTATTCTTGGAATGAAACCAGTTTGGCTGTGATGTATTATCTTTATCATGTTGAGCTTGGCTTGCTAGCTTATTGTTTATGATTTTGCATCTACCTTTATGAGAGAGATTAGCTTGTATACTTCCAGCCAATGATCCCTCATCTGGTTTTCTCATTATGCTAGCCTCATAAAATTAGTTGGCAATTGATTTTTCTTTAACTGTTCTCTGAAAGACTTTGTGTATTATTGGGGTAATTTCTTCTTTAAATATTTGTTAGAATTAACTGCAGCCATCTGAGCTTGTAGGAGATGAGAGGTATTAATTATGGATTGCCTTTCTTGAATAGATAAAGGACTGCTCAGCTTTTCTTTTTATTCTTGGTTCAGTTTTGTCTAGACATTTGTTTATTTTATCTAATTTTTCAAATTTATTCACACAATATTGTTGTCATTACACACTTAAACTCTTTTTAAAGCATGTAAGATCTATATGCATAAAGTTTCCTTTTTCATTCTGAATATTGTTTATTGTTTTTTCCTGCTTACTGCATGCATTCATCAATTATTTCAATTTTTACAAATACTGATTTTGACTGTTTATTCTATTTAAATTTGTTTTCCAGTTTATTAATTTCTATGCTTATCTTTATTATTTCCTTTCTACTTTATTTCTTGTTCTCTCTAATGTTTTGATATGGAGACTAATATCATTGGTAGTTAGACTGTATTTTTCTAATATATAAATAAGAGTTAAATGTATTTTTCTGTAAGCAAAAATTTTGATGTCACTTTTATACTATTTCTAATCTCCATTGTAATTGTCACATTGAGTTATACAGAAATGTGTTATTTAATTGCCAAATACTTGAAAGGACACTCTTTATTTCTATAAAGCTCCTAAAAGTCTACTTTGTATGACATTAATTTGGTTACATCAGCTTTTTAAAATTAATATTTGCATGGTATATCTGTCTGCTTTCTATTTCTTTCATTTTTCAATGTCCTTGTTATTTAAGGTCATTTTTTTAAAGCAGCACATGACAGTCTAGTAATCATGAAGTACTATGCAGCTTGGAAGCTCCTAGGTTTGCTTTCATAAATCCATACATTCTGGAGACATTCCCTCTCTCCAGAGGGAATCACTGTCTTTATCTTTCCTAGGTAGCTGCTATGTAAACATCTCGAATAAAACTGTCTACCTTTTTGCTCAAAGGATTGTGCAGAAATAGTAGAATTTTCTCTTATCAGCTTATAGTTGAATTCATTTTTTAATGCAGTCTTAAAAGCTCTATCTTTTAACTGGAATATTTAGTACATTTACATCTTATATAATCAGTAATGGTTGGACTTAAACCTACCATATTGTTATTTGTATTATATATTTTTGCTTTTTCTATACTCCTTTCCTTTCTCAGATGAACAATTTAGAAGAAATGTACAAATTTGTTAAAATACATAAATTATCAAAACTTACACGTACAGGAAGAGAATTTGGATATATCTACTAAATAAATTGAATTGGTAACTTAAATACCTTCCCTCAAAGTGAACTTCAGGGAAAAATGGCTTCAAAGGTGAATTATTTCAAATTTTTAAGGAAAAAAATGACACAAATTCTACACAAATTCTTTCAGGAGATACAGATGGAAAGGACCCTGCCAAAATCATTTTTATGACATCAGTGTAAACCTGTTACCAAAACTAAAAACAAAGGCATAGCCAGAAAAAGACAAATCAATGTACTTCATGATTCTAGACAAAAGTATCCTGAACTAAGTGTTAGCAAATTGAGTGTAGCAACACGTAAATACATGACGACGAAGTAGGTTTCCCCACAAATGCTATTGGTTTCACATTCAAATTTAATCTGTGATGTTTACCACATTAGCATCATGAATGATGAAAACCATATGGTCACATTAATAGATGCAGTAAAAGCATTTGACTTCAATTCAATAGCCACTCATGATAATAGCACTAAGCAATCTAGAAATAGGAAGGAACTCTTTCAACCTAATAAAGAAAAGCTAAGAAAAATATAGATAACATCACATTTAATCCTGAAAGACTGAATTATTTATCCTATGATTGGGGGCAAGGCAGGGATATCCATTCTCATTCTTTTATTCATCACTATACTTAAGGTCCTAACCAGTTCCACAAGGTAAGAAAAGAAATGAAGCACATGCAGATTGGAAAGCAAGAATTAAGACTGTATTTATTTATATACGTCATAGCAGCGTACAAGAAAATTATAACTGGTCCACAGAAAAAGCCAAGGTAATCAATAGGTTCAGCAAGTTCACAAGATCTATACAAAAACTGAACTTTATTTATATATATTAGCAATAAGTAGTTGGACCTGAAATTTTTATAAATATCACTTGACATCATCAATAAAATATATTATGTAACACAATATACTTAATATAAGATAAATATTGCTTATTGTTTTGTTTTCAAGTTCAGGTCTATAATCTTACCTAGAATTGATTTTTATGTATAGTATAGAAGAAATACACATTTAATTTTTCCATATGGAAACCAATTTTCCCAGTCCTTTAAAAATACAATTCTTTCTTCACTTTGATCTGTATGTCTATTCCATATTTTACTAGAAGTACAATGCAACTTCTTACGTAAAACAATGGCCCATGTACAGATGAGTTTTTACTAATCTCTTTTCTGTATAATTAGTATTTTTTTACTATCTCTACACTAATACCATGATGCCTTCATTACTGTAACTTTATAAGGTATCTTGATATTTCATGGAACAAGTTCTCTCAGCTATTCCTCTTTAAGAAGTCTTAGCAATTATTGGCCTTTTGCACTTACTTATAAATATTAGAACTAGCTTTTCAATTTTCACAGAATATCCCATTGTTTTGACTGATATGTATAGATACATATATATACACATATATATCTATATCGAATGTATAGATTCATGTGGATAAAAATTATGCCTTTATAATAATCTTCCAATTACATGAATATAGTACATATCTTTATTTATTTTGATTTTTAAAAATGTTTCACAATAAAATTTTATCATTTTATATGTAGATGTCTTGCATCACTTTTTTTGGATTTATCCCTAGGTACACGATATAAATGTTGTCTTAAAATTTTCTATCTTCTCACTGTTTGCAAAAATATAATTTCTTTTGTATATTTTTAATGAAGCAACTGCAAAACTCCGTTATAAATTCTAATAACGTATCTAAATAACTTTCTGAAATTTTCTATATTCACAATCATATCATCTGAACATAATGACAGTTTTGTGGTTATTCCTAATTCTTTCATTTATTATGTGCCTTATTTTCTTAGCTAAGAATTTTTATAAAATGTTTAGTAGAGTGCTTATAGATGGCAACATTCTGTTTTCCTGATCAGAAGCCGAACTTTCACTGATTCATCATTAATTGGGATATTTGTGTTAGAATATTTTTTTGTTTGCTTCCTTGCTCATTTGTTCTTTTGTACATATCCTTTATCAGATTAGGATATTCCATTCTACTCATAATTTGCTAAGTTTTTTAAAATTAAATTAATGAAATTTAATATTATCTAATATTTTTTCTACATTCTATCAGTTCAGATAGGATAGGATATTGTGCAATAAAAACTGAAATTTTCACTGATTTAAAGCAAAAAAAAAGTTCATTTCTTGCTGAAGCTACACATTCATTAAGGAAGTTCTGCTAGCAGTAGTCATTTTGGAACATGGGCAGAAATTCCATCTCAACGCATGCTCCTACAATCACAAGGACAGGGAAAAAGAATATAGTGAGTCTCATATTGGCTTTTAAAAAGCTTCTGCACATGACTTTTGATTACATTTCTTTAGCCAAAGTAAATCATATAACTAAGCCTGATGTCAATTCACCAGAGAAGTATAGTCTTCCCCCAGAGAGGGACAGTTAATATTTGTGAACAATAATATAGTCTACTAAAGTCTATCTTTCTATCACAAATACTCTGTTGACTCTTTTTTCTACCCCAAAATGTCCTACTTCCCCCAAAACCACAATTTAAAAAACCCATCAAGAACAGAATCAAGTTCATTGTCCGGGGTCTCAGGTTGGTCACTACACAAAGTCTACATATGGTTTATTTTGCTACGGGAACTATACAAACACACACACACTCTCTCTCTCTCTCTCTCTCTCTCTCTCTCTCTCACACACACACACACACACACAGCTATTTGCTCCTCATACATCCAATATTCAGTGGAAGAGCAGAGATAGCATAGCAATCCTATTCAAAAGGAGGAAGAAGGAGTGATATACACCATCTCTGCTCTGCTAGGCAGAACACTTTTGTAAACTGAAATTCTGCTAAGCAAATGACAGTTATTTCCATAGCTTCAACTTCTGAAAGTAGCTCCACAGTCCACTGTCTCCATTGATTGAAGTTCTACTCTTTGGAAGGTCCTTCCTTTTTCACAATCTCCCTTAGCAACATTTGAAGAAGGCATTTGAAAATATGGTCTCACTAGGGAGCTTTCTCAGTCTTCCTGGTTGTAGAACTTTGGGAGTCCAAGTACCATTTTAAGCTTCAAATATGCCTCTTAATCCAGGATGGTGGCTCTTTTGAAAGTAAAAATAACTCCCTTAACAACTTAGTTTCTTATTTATACTATTCAAATTCTTTTTGGGATAAACCTTTCTCTAGACTTAATTATGAGTATCCAGTTTAAGGATTTTCTTTAGGACTGCTACATCTTAGTTTCCTTTCTCTGAGCCATTTTGCTCTATAACAGGATTTGCTGGGTGCCATCTTACACCATTTAGAAATTTAAACAATAGGCATTTTAGCCACACCCTTGGCTTAGTCCTTGCTTCACGGTCAAGTTTGAATTAGCCTCTGTCACTCAAAGGCCTTGTCAGTTTAGTGGGAGATGAGAAACAGTTGTAGCTTTCAACTTAGCACATCCCATATGTCTAGACTTTATTACATTTCATTCTTATTTTCAAACTGGGCAATTATTTTCTTGAGCTCATCTATTTTTATGTTTCCAATACAACCAACTCATGTTATTAACACTTTGTCATCCCGCCTCTAAAGCCACAAGCCCATTAGAGATATGATTTGCTTTCCAAGTTATAGCAGGAAAGAATTTTACCAATATTTTTTTTTCTGCCACAACACAGCAAGTATTTCTAGCCTTTCAGCCTTGGATAGCAATTTTCTCACTGTCCAGTGCTTAAACTGAAAGCCAGTACCACATATCTGAGATATTTTATTATGGCAGCATCTCATTGTATATTTAAGATAGGTTAGGCTATTCTGTGGTAAGAAATAACATGAAAATTATAGAGTGGATAATTTTCGTGTTATTTACCTGTCCATATTCATTTAAATATGAATGGCATATTTAAAACATTCACATTTAAAGTGATTATTGATATAGTTAGACTGATATCTACCATGTTTGTAACGGTTTTCTATTAGCTGGATTGTTCCTTGTTATTCATCCTCCCCTATTCTTTTTCTGCATTTTCTGGTTTTAATTAAGTATTTTAAATTTTCTTAGCCTATCAATTATACATACTTAAAAAATTTTGAGTAGGGGTTTCCCTGAAGTTTGCAATACTCATTTTTTAACTGATCAAATTCCACCTTCAAATAACATTATATAACTTCATATATTATGCATCTTATAAGAGTATTTCTCTCTCCCTCTTTTCCTTATGGTACTGCTGTCATTCATTTCACTTATGCTTATGTTAGTACTCAATATGTTGTTACTATTACTACTTAAACGGTTATTATAAAGGTGAATTAAAATTTTTTAAAAATAGTTTATTTTGCCTTTATTTGTCCTTCCTTTCTTTATATATTTCTGGGTTTCTGCCCTATATCATTTTTGTTCCTCCTAAATAATTTCTTTTAGTATTTTTTTGTAGGACAAGTCTAATGTTGATGAATTACCTCAGTTTTTGTTTGTCTCAGAAAGTCTTCATTTCTCCTTTATATTTGAAAGATAATTTCACTGGATATACTGGTCTAGGTTTCCACACCTTAAATACTCACTCTGTTCACTTTTGCTTGCATGGTTTTTGATGGGAAATCTGCTTTAATTCTTATCCTTTTTCTCTATACAGAAGTGTTTTTTCCCCTCTCTGGTTTATTTCAAGATTTTCTTTGTCTTTGGTTTGCTGTAGTTTGAAAATGATGTGTCTAGGTGTAGTTTTTTTTTTTTTTTGGGTATTTATCATGCTAGTTTTCCAAATTTCCTGCATGTATGGTTTGGTGGCTAGCATTAATTTTGAGTACTTTTGTCATTATTACTTCACATCTTTTTTCTGTTCATTTTTTTTCTTTCTTTCTTACCTTTTGGTATTCTAATTATATATATGTTACCCCTTTCCAAATTGTCCCACAGTTCTTAGGTGTTTTAGTCTGTTATTTTCATTCTTTTTCCTCTTTTGATTTCAATTTGGGAAGTTTCTATTAATATATCTTCAGGCTTACTGATTCTCTTTTCAGTCATGATAAACTCATCAAGACATTCTTCATTAATCCTATGGTGTTTTTATTTCCAGAATTTCTTTTTGAGTCTTTATTAGAGTTCCCATCTCTCTGCTTAAATTACCCATCTTTCATGTGTCTACTTTTTCCATTAGAGCCATTAACATATTAATCACAGTCCTTCCCTTTTCTGATAATTTTCTGTTAATTCCAATATCTGTGTCATATCTGAGCCTGATTCTGATTTTTTTGTTGTTGTTGAAAGCTGGAAATGTTGTATCTGGTAATAGGAACTGATGTACCTAGGCCTTTAGTGTGAGGATTTTTGCTTGTCTTACTAGTTAGTTGGGCCGTATTTAATGTTAGCTAACATTGTTGGTGCCACAGGCTTCAACTTCAAGAGTCCTTGTTTTGGTCTCTCTTCTTGACTTTGAACTTTCCTAAGACTCCTCAGAAAGAATCTGTGTCTTGCAGCTCTTTCAACTGTAATCCACAATTATTATACTAGGGACCTGTTGAGTGATGAAAAGTGTGTGTGTCTGGGGGTGTGTGTGTGTGGAGTATTCGATAATCTTGGGATTAATTCTTAGTTTTTTAATCCTATCTCTCTGGTCTGTGATCCTCATAAGTGTTTCTTTGCTTTCCCCCAATCTTATCCCTATTAGGTGAAACAGGAAGGCCTAGAAGGGGCTAGAGTCAAGGAAATACCTTTTTTGCAGGTCAAATAAGGTTCTCGTAAAAACCCCCCTCCCCTCCCCACGAAGAGTAGGGCTTCGTTATCAAGAACAATTTGGACATAATTCATAATGGTTACTTTTTCCCTCTCCCTGCCAGAGCCACAAAGGGATCTTTCTTGGCTCTTCAGGATAAGAAGTTGGTGGGATTCTTAACCATAAGATCTATAAGAGTGAGCGGCCCTCCTAAGACTGCACACCCCAGGAGCTTCTCACTCTCCCACCAGTCCACACTCAGTCACCAACAAATTGTTAAAATTATCATTTAACTGTTCTTATCAGGTTCTGGCTTCAGTGGCTTCTGCTCCCACTAAGGAAATCTCAACTATGATTCTCTGTATTTGCCCCTCTCTCTGGATTTCAAGGTCATAGTTTGCCTATAGCATCAGTTTTCTGATATATCCAAGAAAAGTCATTGTTTTTTCAGTTTGTTCAATTTTACCTTGTTGTAAGGACAGAAGTGATAACTTGCAAGCTTTTTACATGTTAGAACTGAAAATGGAAATATCTCCAGTCAGTTTTCTAAAACTTTTCCTCTGAAAGACTTGAAAATTTAATATAAATTTTCAATTTTTCATATAAGGTTGTTCATAATTTCTTCCACACTTAAATATCATAATCTATAGTGATAGTCTCTTTTCATTTCAGATACTGGTTACTTGTGACTCTTCTCCTTTTAAAAAAAGTTTAATCTTCCAGAGGTTTAATGATTTCATTAATTTATTAATAACTATTAATTTATTAAGTTAGTATATGATAAAGATAAATTTGGGCTTTGCAGGTTTCATGAATTGCATGTTTGTTTTCTGATTGGCAAAGTGCACCCAGGCTACAGGTCTGGGCCCTAGCTGCAAGGGAGGCTGAGAAAGCAAGTGTCTAGCTTCTACTTTGGTGAGGCTTATAGGATGAGAAATTTCTCAAGCATTGGAAGGATGGTCAAAATTGCTGGATGGCCTAAAAGAATAACTAATGCCTACTGAGTATATCTATTTTTTTCACACCTTTTTTCCTCATATTTTGCACCTATTTTCTCATTGCCTATAACAGTGAATTCCTTTTTTATTTATTTTCCTGTCATGAAGATATTCTATAAATATTGCTTTGCTCTTTAGTCCTCTATTGAATTCTTTTTTCAAAAAAAAATCATACCATCATGGTTTTGTTTTCAAGAATCTTCTCTTTATGTGACAGGTTCTTTTTTTTTTTGGATGAAATAAATTTTCAAATTTATTTTAGGATTCTAACTAAAAATATTTTAAGCTTATCTTTTTTTCACTCTCTCTATTTTCTCCATTGTTTTATATATTTATCTTAGTGCCTTTCTTGCTTTTATTTTTCCTCAACATGCCTGGAAATTCATGTCCATTTATATTTAAATGTGAAGTACAGGCCTCATGAGATTCCTTGGCTGTTTGGAAGCTTTCTCTCACAGAAAGAGCTCCCTGTCACCAAAAGGGAGGAGTAACTTCAGGGTTCTCTAAGTGTTGTGAGGAGTGCTTACATGAGTGCTTCCTGTCAGGAAATAAAAGGCAGCTTTTCTGAAGTGCCCATAGATAAGGACAGGCAGATAACCTACTAATCTTGCTCAAATAGGGAAATGAAATTATCACTGTAGTTTAACTCACTTTAATATAATAGCTGCTTATCCCTCTTGTTTTCTTTATGTCCACTCTAAGGGTTAGATTTTACTTTTATACCTTACTGCAGCCCACAAGTTCAAGGAAAGGCATTACCCTCCCCATTACATGGGACATGACATTCAGGAGTGAAAGTCTCCCTGACAATGTGGTACGTGGCTCCCAGAGATGAGTCTGGCCTTGGCACCATGGGATCGACGAGGCATTCCTGACCAAAAGGGTGAAAAGAAGTTTAATAAAATAAGGCATCAGTGGCTAAGAGAGAGCAAATAGTCAAGCAGCTATTCTGGAGGCTGCTCTTATGCAAGCTTCAGTTACATAAAGCTAATTTCCATGGTTTGCTGAACTCCAACCTATATTACTCTTGTTAACTCTTAAGAACACCTAGGACTTGAATTGAGATTCTGTAAAAGTTTCACACACTATTTGCTTTCCTGGAACCTATAATTTCCAGAGGGTTCCTAGGCCAAATAAATCTTGAAGCCCAGAGGGATCAGCCTCTCCAAGATTATAAGCTAATTACATGCCCCTATCCTTTAGTGTTGATGCCCCCCTCTCAACATCAAAAGTCAGAGTGGGCATTGCCTAAAGACCCCTATAGTTTGGGAGAAGAATCAAAGAAGGAGGAGGTATAACAGAGAAAATAGGATTTAACAAATGAGTGTGACTGCTGGGAATCGCTATATTGTAATTCTTCTAGCCTCCAGCGTTTTGGAGCAGCTAGAAGGAAAAATCTGAAATAGTGAAATGGTAACCTATAACAAACTCTGTAGCTACTTGTTGAATTGTGCTTAGAAAATTATTGCTTTTTCTTTGTATATATGCTATATTTCACAATAAAAACATTTTTAAAGCATTTTATTGGGATGACTCATGAGAATCAGTATGAAAGAAACTTCTATTGCTAGAAGTTTTTTCTCTCCTTAGAATTTTTATTACTGTTTGGCAGTACTGTAAAAAGGTAGAACAGAAGTATAAAAACTGAGTTTTATAAAAAGTGTTAAAACTCAGCACACCTTAAAAGAACTGTAATTTTGTGAGGAATGTGCAACAAAAGAATTGATGTTATCTGTTCGTTTAACAATAACACTTATTATGTAGAACAAATAGTACATTGCTAGCATTATATGATGAGATTTCCTCTAAGGTCTAACACGGCAAAAACAGAGTTTTGTGGTCCCCAATATAATTTGGTTAGCAACCCCCATCTCTCAAATCTCTCCATTAATTAGATGAAAATTTTATGCACAAAGATTATTTTATTAAAATAGTAAGGCATTAGTATTTTTCTTTATTTCTTATCTGAGACTCATCCTGTAAAATTGCCTGTGGAATTAGGGAAAGGAGATGGCCTTAGGTGGAAGTGACAGTAGGAGGCAGTTTCAAAATCTGGGAAAAATAAAGGGTACAGTGTAATAGCATTTTTATTTGCCTTGGCAAAAATATGCAAAATATACAAAATGAGACAAAAAGTGGATGCCACTTTACTACAATGTCATACTGAGGTGAAAGCCACCTGAAGGTTACTTAGAGAAGTGGTTCTCAAACTCCAGCATGTATAAGAATCATCCAAAGGGCTTATAAAAGCACAGATTGTTTTATCCCACACCACAGTGTTTGATTCTGTAGATAAGACATGGGGTCCGGGAATTTTCATTTGAAACAAATTCCCAAGTGATGAAGATATGCGGATCCAGGGACTTATAACTTCAAAAATTGCTGATATAGGAGAAGATACCTACATTGACTTAGTGTACACTTAAATTCCCTGGCTTAATGAAGTTAAAAATAAATTTATAGAATTCCTTCAGTAGAGATGAAAATAATTTTTGTCATGTGAAACAGATGATGCTATTTATTACTAGCTTTGAACCTTACTCAACCATCATCTCATCTAAACATTTTTATGTGTGAATCTGTGTATAACTAGCTTTACAAATGGTCCTTCAATCACTTTTAATATTTTACTGGTTCCCTCATTAATGAGTGAGTTCAATAACATTTTGCCAACATATTCATATTAAATTTGTATGAGGGTAATGATTTTACTTTCATGAAAATTACACTTTAACACATTTGAATGAATCAGTTTTGATCGGATTTGGAGTTTATCATATAATTTATTCCAATCAACTATTATACACAAAACATCAAGATAACATTTGAAAATTTTAAACTATACATTTTTGTGAAACATTATATTACTTTGAAATTTCTTACGTTATCTCAATAGACTTACTTTTCTTGCCTCAGATTTATATCCTTTTATAATTTTCTTAAAATTTTATCAAGAAATTATACTATACGACAATTTTTATTAATCATAATCATTTCCTCTTCTTTTTCACTTTTCACTGAGGTTGCATGTAAAGGTTCACTTTATGATAAAATGAAGAAATATACAACATGGCTATTTATGCTCATCATAAAAATGGGTGGCACCCATAGTAGATAGCAAAAAAATACATTTTAAGATACAGATGAAATAATAGAACATGGAAATTAGGAGTTTTTGTGTGCTTCCAGGAATTAAGAAAATGAGTCGGAATCAGTGGCTACTAGTTCAGCTCCCTATTTATGACTAATTCCCTGTGAATCTTGGGGAATCACTAAACTTTTTAGTTTTTTTCCATCATTGTTTGCCAAGTATTATAACATTTGCAGGGAAAGGATATGGTAATTTAGTGAAGTTTTAAGAAAAATTTAATGAATTAGATTCCTCATGTAAAAAAAATCATTACCCAAAAATATAAATCTTACTGGATGGGATTAATTTTATGGCTTTATAAGAAGGCAGCTATGTAACTGAAAATTCTCCTTCCCCAACATGTCTCCTAAATGAATCTCTTTTTTTTTATATAACATTCAGTTTGAGATGATTTTAAACTTAGAAGACAAGTTACAAAAATAATACAAACCCCATAGAGAGAATTCCAATACACCCTTATCTCTCACATACCCAGATCTATCAATTTTATCCTTTGCCACATCATTCTATCTATCTATCCACCTACCTACCAATTTATACTAATCAATACATTTTTCTGAAAACTTGAGTATAAGTTGTATATACCATTCTCCTTCCACACTTATTATTCCCATGTACCTTTCCTAAGAACAGTGATATTCACTTATGTACCAGACTTCAATGCAATTATCAAGTTCAAGAAATTTGATACTGATATAAAGTTTACACTCTGTATTCCATTTTTTCCATACATCTCAATAATGTTCTTTTGTACCTTCTCTCTCCCTTATTAGAGCCCATCCAGGATCTTGTATTGAATTTAGCTGTATTTTTAGTTGCACCTTTTTTTTTCTGTGGGAGCATATATGCAACATAAACTTTCCTATCTTGACCACTCCTAAGCATGCTATTCAATGGGATTAATCACATTTCACGACAGTGTGATAGTCCCACCATCTTCCATTACTAAAAATTCCCATCTCCTCAAACAGAAACACTACTCCCATTTTGTACTGACTCCGCATTCCCTCTGCCTCTTGCCCCTGGCAACCTGTGTTCTAATTTCTGTCTCTATGAGCTTGTCTCTTTCTAATTTTCTTTGTAGTTACCGTGGGACTTAAATTTAACTTCCTAAATCTATAACAATCTCGTTTGCTTTGGTACCAGATTAACTTCTATGGTATACATAAACTATGTTCCTATACTTCTTCATCCACCCACTTTTACGAAGTTCTTGTCACTAATTATGGGTTTATACATGGAGTCCAAAATGACATATTTATCATTACATTTGATGCATGTGCCTTTTAGATCTTGTGGGAAGTAAAAAGTAGAGGTCCAAACAAAAAATACAATAATACTGGCATTTATATTTACCCCTGTCATTATCCTCACCAGAGATCTTTAGTTCATCATGCAGCTTCTATCTATTGTCTATTATACTTTCCCTTCAACCTGCAGAACTTTCTTTAGCAATTCCTATAGGGCTAACCGAGTGGTGACTAAGTCCCTCAGCTTTTGTTTATCTGGGAATGTCTTCATCTTTCCCTCACTAAAGGCAGTTTTATTTAGATATTCACATACCATACAACCCATTCAAAATGTACGATCAATGGCTTTTATCATATTCACAGAATTGTGTATTCATTACCACAATCAATTTTAGAGCATTTTCATTACTCCAGAAAGAAAAATCCCATATTCCTTAGCAGTCACTTCTCAATCCCTCTATCACTCCCCATCCCTACATAACCACTAATCTATTGAAGTCTCTATTTATTTATATTTACATTTTATATAAATTGACTCATAAAGTATATAGCACTTTCTGTGGTTCCTTTCAATTAACATAACTTTTAAGCTATAACCATTTTTTCAGTAGCATCTTTTAACACAATTTTATTCACATACCATACAGTTTATCCAAAGTGTACAATCAATGGCTCTCATGTTATCAGAGAGCTGTGCTTACCAATGCCACAATCAATTTTAGAACATTTTCATAGCTCCAAAAAGAAAAAAAAATGTGGCCCTTATACCTCCCCTATTACTGACACTATTATACCTTTGTTATAACTGATGGAAAAACATTAAGATATTACTGTAGTCCACAGTTTGCATTGGGTGCATTTTTCTCATATACCACTTTGTTATTAATACCTTCCAGTTGTGACATACATTTATTTTAATTCATAGAAAAGAACAGGTTTGTATTTTACTATTAACCAACTTCATCATCCACAACAGGGTTCACCATGTTATACAGTCCCTTGTTTCATACTCCAGCTTTTATTCTAGTGATATGCGTGACCCTAAACTTCCTCTTTCATCACAACCATATGCACAATTCAGCACCGCTATTTACACATATGATAATGTGTTACCATCACCTCTATCCATTTCCAAACATTTAAAATCAACCTTAGTTAAAATTATGCACAAATTTAGGCATCAGTTCCCCAATCTCTATTCTCATTCCATCTTCTGCTAACCTATATTGTAGATACTACCTTTATGAGATTGCTCATTATATTAAGTCCATATTACTGAAATCAACCATATTTATCCTTCTGTATCTGGCTTATTTAATTCAACATAAGGCGGGCAGACCACGGTGGCTCAGCAGGCAGGAATGCTTGCCTGCTTGCCTGTGATGCCAGAGGACCCGGGTTTGATTCCTGGTGCCTGCCCATGTGAAAAAAAAAAAAGAAGTAATTCAACATAAGGCCATCCAGGTTCGTCTATGCATGCATCAGAACTTCATTCCTTCATACAGCTGAATAATATTCTACCTTATATAGAAAATGTTTATCAATTCATCGGTTGATGGACACTTGGATTGCTTCTATTTTGAGGGGAATTGTGAATAATGCTGCTATGAACATTAGTGTGCAAATGTCTGTTCATGTCTCTGTTTTCATTTCTTCTGGATATATACCTAGTAGCAGGATGGCCAGATCATATCATAGTCCTATACTTAATTTCCTGGGGAACGGCCAAATTGTCTTCCACATTAGCTGTACCATTTTATATTCCCACCAGCAGTGGATAAGTGTTTCTATTTTTCTACATCCCCTTCAACACTTGTGGCTTTCTGTTTGTTTAATAGTGGCCATTCTAGTAGGTATGAAATGACATCTTGTTGTTTTGATTTGCATTTCCCTCATAATAGTGAAATCGAACATCTTTTCATGTGCTTTTTAGCAATTCGTATTTTGTCTTTGGAAAACTGTCTATTCATGTCTTTGCCCATTTTTTAATTAGGTTGTCTTTTTATTGTTGAATTGTAAAATTTCAACTACATATCCTGGTTATCGAACACTTTCAGACATGCGGTTTCCAAATATTTTCTCCCATTGAGTAGGCTGCCTTTTCCCCTTCTTGACAAAATCTTTTGAAGCACAAAAGTATTCAGTTTTGAGGCGGTCCCATTTATCTATTTCTTCATTTGTTGCTTGTCCTTAGAGCTTAAGGTCTAGGAAACCACTGCTTACCACAAGATCTTGAAGATGCTGTCCTACATTTTCTGCTAGGCGCTCTATGATACTGGCTTCTATGTTTAGATCTTTGATCCATTTTTTGTCAATTTTTGTATAGCGTGTGAGAAAGGTGTCCTATTTCATTCTTTTGGATATGGATATCCAGTTCTCCCAGCACTATTCATTGAAGAGACTGTTTTGCCTCAATTTTTGTACTTGCAGCCTTGTCTAAAATCAATTGACATAAATTTGAGGGTCTATTTCTGAACTCTCAATTCCATTTCATTGATCAATATGTCTATCTTTATGCAAGTACCATGCTGATTTGACCACTGTACCTTTGTAATGTGCTTTAAAGTGAGAAAGTGTGACTACTCCAATTTCATTCTTCTTTTTTTCAGACTGTTTTTGCTATTCAGGGCCACTTCCCCTTCCAAATAAATTTGATAATTGGCTTTTCCATTTCTGCAAAGTAGGCTGTTGGGGTTTTCATTAAGATTGTATTGCATCTGTAAATTAATTTAAGTAGAGCTGACATCTTAATGACATTTAGCCTTCCAATCCATGAACATAAAATGCCCTTCTATCTATTTAGATCTTCTTTAATTTCTTTTAGAAATATTTTGTAGTTTTCCTTACATTCTTGGTTAAGTTTTATTGCTAGATATGTGATTCTTTTAGTTGCTATTATAAATGGATTTTTTTCTTGATTCCCTCCTCACATAACTCATTGCTAGTGTATAGACATAGTACTGATTTTTGCATGCTGATCTTCCATCCTGTCACTTTGCTGAACTCATTTATTAGCTCTAGTAGCTTTGCCATAGAATTTTTCAGAATTTTCTAAATATAGGATCATGTCATCTGCAAATAGTAAAAGTTTTACTTCTTCCTTTCCAATGTGGATGACTTTTATTTCTTTTTCTTGCCTAACTGCTCTAGCTAGAACTTCCTGCACAATGTTGAATAACAGTGCTGACCGTGGGGATCCTTGTCTGGTTCCCCATCTTAAAGGGAAAGCTTTAGTCTCTCATCGAGTACATCGTTAACTGTGGGTATTTCATATATGCCCTTTATCATGTTGAGGAACTGTTCTAGTTTGTTAGCTGCCAGAATGCAGTATATCAGAAATAGAATGGCTTTTAAAAAGGGAAATTTAATAAGTTGCTAGTTTACAGTTCTAAGGCTGAGAAAATGTCCCAATTAAAACAAGTCTATAGAAATGTCCATTCTAAGGCATCCAGGGAAAGATACCTTGGTTCAAGAAGGCCGATGAAGTTCATGGTTTCTCTCTCAAGTGGAAGGGCACATGGTGAACACAGTCAGTTTCTCTCTCATCTGGAAAGGCACATGGTGAATATGGTCAGGGTTTCTCTCTCATCTGGAAGGGCACATGGCCAACACGGCGTCATCTACTAGCTTCTTCTCCTGGCTTCCTGTTTCATGAAGCTCCCTGGGAGGCATTTTCCTTCTTCATCTCCAAAGGTCACTGGCTGGTAGACTCTGCCTCTTGTGGCTATGTCGTTCTGCTCTGCTCTCTCTGAATCCCTCTTTCTCCTCTCCAAAATGTTTCCTCTTTTATAGGATTCCAGTAAATTAATCAAGACCCACCCAAATGGGTGGAGACATGCCTCCCCTAATCCAGCCTAACGACCACTCTTGATTAAATCACATCTCCAGGGGGATGATCTGATTACAGTTTCAAACATAAAATACTAACTGGGAATTAGAAGAAATGGCTGCCTTTACAAAATGGGATTAGGATTAACATATGGCTTTTCTAGGGTACATACATCATTTCAAACCAGCATAGGAACTTTCCTTCAATTCCTATTTTTTGAAATGCCTTTATAAAGAGAGGGTACTGGATTTTGTCAAATGCCTTTTCTTCATTGATCAAGACAATCATGTGATTTTTTCCTTTCAATTTGTCCATATGGTTTATTACATTAATTGATTTTCTTCTGATGAACCAGCCTTGCACACCTGGACTAAAACACATTCGATAATGGCGTATAATTCTTTTAATGTTCTATTGGATTTGATTTACAAGTATTTTGTTGAGAATTTTAGCATCTATATTCATCAGAGAGGTTGGTCTGTAATTTTATTTTATTTTTTTGCCATAATGTTATCTGGCTTTATTGTTAGGCTGATGTTTTACTATTAGGCTTCATAGAAAAAGTTAGATAGTGTTTCCTTTCTTCAGTTTCTTTGGAAGAGTTTGAGCAGGATTGGCACTATTTCTTCTTGGAATGATTGGTAGAATTCACCTGTGAAGCCATCTGGTCCTAGATTTTTCTTTGTTGGGAAGTCTTTGGTGACTGATTCAATCTCTTGTGATTCGGTTGTTGAGGTCTTCTATTTCTTGAGTCAGGGTAGGCTGTTCATGTGTTTCTAGGAAATTGTCCATTTCATTTAAGTTGTCTAACTTGTTGACATACAGTTGTTCACCGTATCCTCTGTGATCTCTTTTATTTCTATGGGGCTAGTGGTAATGACTCTCCTGTCTTTCTGATTTTATGTGCATCCTCTCTTTTTTTCTCTTTGTCAGTCTAGCCAAGGGTTTATCAATTTCATTGATCTTTGAGAAGAATTAACTTTTGGTTTTATTTATTTCTCTATTGTTCTTTTGTTTTGTTTTCAATTTCATTTATTTCTGCTCTAATCATTGTTATTTCTTTCTCTCTGCTTGTTTTGGAATTATTTTGCTGTTCTTTCTCTAGTTTCTCCAGATATTCAGTTAGCTCTTTGACTTTAGCCCTTTCTTCCTTTTTTATTTTTGGCAAGGGCAGGCTCCAGGAATAGAACCCTCTTTCTTTTTAATGTAAGCATTTAAGACTATAATTTTACCTTTCAGCAACTGTCTATGTCTACTTCTATGTCTGGCATGTTTTCTTGTCATATGGCAGCACCAGCCTTTGCTCTGCATGAACTCCGTCTGGGCCCCAACAATTGGGACTTAGCCAGGAGACGAAAACACCACTGGAAGCAGTAGGCATGTGTCCAGGGAAGGGAGACAAAGCAGGAGAAATTTTGGGTTGGCCTACATCATCCATGTGGGAAGAGGAGTCTGCCCTCCTGGATGGATGGGACCCACCTTGAGAATATGGGGACACCCTGAATACTCTGGCAGGGTTGTTAACTATTTTGCAACATATAGCAGGACAATTAAATCTTAGCAACAAGTAAGGAGAATGCCAAGTAGTGGCAGTCATAGCCTGGCCCATTTTAGGAGCCTTCCATGTGGCCATAAAGGCAGAACAAGCAGCAAAAACAACAGCCTGCCATCTAGAGAAAGAATTAAAATTAGACAGAGATACATGGCTCACTCAAGTGAACATGAAAGATGGCTTAACTGAGTGCTTGCATCAAGTGATATTCAATTAGAAACTTAAGTTCACAGATATGCTTGAGCCTGAGGTAAAAAATTACCCTGGGTTTGAGTCTGGAGAATACTAACTAATCCATAGTGAGATCCAGAAGCTTGGGATCCCATAGATTCTTCATATGAGGATGAAGAGGAGGAAAAGGAAGAAGTACGGAAAGTGGAGGAAGAAGACCCTCCTCAGCAAGTACATCCAGTGCCACAGAAAAAAATAAAAACAGCAGAAGAGCAACTGCTGGGGTAGACTCTCAGAATTAACAACCTGCTGAGCAGAAACTTCATATTACCATGAGAGATCATACTGCTGCTGAATTAGGTGACCTCAGATAGCATTATAGGCAAAAAACCAAAACGAAACCTGGGAATCACTACCTGATTGGCTTTTAGGATTATGGGACACAGGAACTGAGATCATAATGTTAATTGGGATGGATATGAGTAAACTAGAGTCTATCATAATGCACCCATCCCTATGCCATTGCCTGTATGCTACTCTAAATCAGTTAGAAACAGTATCTTTGTTAGCCTGGCTATTAGCTGCATGCAGGACTACATGACTCAATGAGGGAGATAATTCCACTCACTACTACCCATTGGCAATCTATGGAAGAAATGCAAGAGGTTTTTCAGGGTCTTCGGATGGCGCATGCAATATATCCTGCAAATTTTGCAGGCCCTGACAATGAAACTTTAACAATGGGGATGAAAAAACACTATCCTACACACCACTCCACTCCTAAACATTTTATGGGGCCCCGCATGTCCATTTTGAGTCCTCCATTGGGACAGCATATTTCAGGAGCTGCTCAAGCCATAGCAGATCTAGGGGTGACTCCAGAAAAAAGTGAGGTCCATGGGAAAAACTTCCCAAGAACATGACAGCCCTTATCAGGTTTCACATAAGCAAATGTGGGCTGATATAATTTTATTGCCATAGCGACAGAACTAGAAACCATACATAAACAACCAAATGCTGTTTTAGTTAAATTGTGGAGCAAATTACCCAAAAACAAAAGACTTACTAAATTAAATCCCCAAATAGCTGAAGTGGAAGATAAACCAACTAAGAAACCCCCTTTCAAAACCCAAGAACCCTCTGCACCCCTGGAAGAGACCCAGTAAGCTCCCTTATCCCTCCCATATGGGTGGTGTGACTCCTGGGTGTGAGCGATCACTGGGGACCCCAGAGATCAGAGGCCACACATAGAATTAACTATTTACTGCTTCCCTACTAACAAACAGAGTGTTGGCACTAGTAGATACTGTGGCTGAATGTACTCTAATTTGTGGAAGTATAGCCTGACTTAACAGACTTGTGCTGGTCATAGATGACTTTGGGGAAAAGACAATCAGAATCAAATGGCATAAATTGATCTTACAAATTGGGAGATTCCCTCCCCCCCCCCCACTCCCCCAGGAATACACGGTGTATATTTCTCCTATACCCAGATATATATTAGAAATATATCTTCTCTTAAATTCTACATTACAAACGACCATAGGAGAAGTCTGCCTCCAGTGTAAAGTAGTAAAAGCAGTCTTAAATGTACAGGGAAAGTGGTCACCTATAAAAGTAGCCCAACCTTGGAGGACTGCACCCACTAAACAATATAAGCTTCCTGGGGGACTTCAAGAAATTTCTGCAACCATTAAGGAATTAGAAAGAGTAGGAGTATTAGCACCAACCCATAGCCCTTTTAATAGTCCTTCATGGCCAGTATGGAAACCTCATGTAACCTGGTTCATGATAGTGGATTATGGTGAATTAAATAAAGCAACACCACCTTTGTATGCAGTTGTTCCAAACATTGCATCCTTACTGCAAGATATTAACACTCATTTATGTCCTTATCATTTTTTTTAGATTTAGCTAATGCTTTCTTCAGCATTCCCTTTTGTAAAGCAAATCAACCTGCTTTCACCTTCACCTGGGAAGGATGACAAAGAACTTTCACCATACCCCATAAAGCTATTTACATAACCTAGCCATTTGCCATGGCCTAGAGGCAAAAGACTTGTCCAATTGGGAAAAACCCAAAATGTGATTTTATTTCATTATATTGCTAATATTATGTTAACCAGTAATTCTCTTTCAGAATTAAAAGAGGTGCCAGAAACATTAATATCCCATCTTTAGAGCTGGAGATGGACGCTCAGTCACAAGAAGCTACAAGGCCCTGGCTGCTGTGTCAAATTCTTGGGTATTGTATGGTCAGGCAAGACAAAAATTATTTCTTCTGCAGTAATTGATAAGGTACAATGTTTTCCTACACCAAATATGCCAAAGTAATTAATGGCTTTTCTAGGACTACTAGGATATTGAAGACCTTTCCTTCTCTATTTAGCTCAAATATTAAAATCATTTTATATAATAATTAGGAAAGGTCATACCTGGGAGTGGGATGACCCCAGCAGGATGCTTTTGAAAAAGCACTGAGGGGTATAGATCCTGATTTACCTTGTGAATTGGATGTGGCTAGCACCAACATTGGTTTCAGGTGGGGTTTGTGGCAGAGGCAACATTCTAAATGAATACCCCTAGGGTTCTGGTCACAATTATAGAAAAGGGCAGAATTAAGATATAGCCCCTTAGAAAAGCAATGATATGCTGTATGTAATGCTCTATTGCAAGTGAAAGTCCTTTCACTTATAATGTCACAGAAATGTCCTGTCACCTTGAAGACTGCCCTCCCTATACAGGGGTGGATTATGGACATAGCAAATAAACCACACTTTGGCAGTGCATAATTAAGTACCTTAACAAAGTAGAAAGCTTACTTGTTGCAATGCAGTGTTTTCAGTACCAGCCCTCTTAGTGCCAAGATACATGAACTTTAGGACTAGTGTCATATGTAGAAGATTCAACAGCTAAGATTGCCACACCTGAAGAAGCTGTTGAAATACCCACTATAGAGGGCACAGGAACAATTCCTAAGTCTGCTTGGTATATCTGATGGATCTCCTGGTGGGCAGCCTCCCAAATGGACAGCCATGTTGAGGAAACCCAGAACTGAAACTATATGGCAGGAAACTGGTGCTAGACAAAGCAGTCATTGGGCTGAAGAGTCATATAAGTGGTAAAAGTTCAGGAACCAGGAGACATGCTAACTATTTGTACCAACACCTGGGTTGTTTTCAAAAGCCTCGTGACCTGGATGACAACCTAAAAACAAGAACAATGGACAGTCAAAGGTCATCCCCTATGAAGACAAAAGCTGTAGCAAGACATATGGAACACCTGCCAGTGATGAAAGTAACTATCATGTCTCCGCTTACACTCCTAACATGTTACCTGGGAATGCTGGGACTGATGCCCTTGCATCAGTAGTCCAGAGCCACACTACTGAAACCGAAGAAGGAGTTGAGTGGCTTCATCAAAAGAGTGGGCACCAAGGGTATCAAGCCTTATGGTGTTTAGTCACCAACAACTTATTAGAGATATCACACAGGAGTGCCTGTTGTGCTCCCTGCAACAACCACACTTATTGCCCCACCAGATGGGACATATCAGTCAATCACAGGCTCCAGTAACCTGGTGGCAAGTGAACTACATCTGCCCCCTTCTGCTCTTGGAAGGGGCAAAGTATGCATTCACTGTGGCAGATGCTGCCACAGGAATTGTTAGCTTTTCTGGTGGGGGGAAAAGCTAATCAGTGAGCTACCACACATTGTTCAGAAAGGGTAAATGCACTCTACAGGATATATACACACATAGACATGATCAGGGAACCCCTTTCACTGGACAAATGACTCAAGCATGGGCTGTGGACTATGATGTGATGTGCACTTTTCATCTACCCTATGAACCCACAGGTCCAGGTCTTACAGAAAGAATGAATGGCCTCTTAAAGGAACAGTTGAAAGATGATAAGACATCCCTACAACAATAGACTAAAAGGCTTTATCAGGCTCTAACA